>UZAN01049975.1:8969-21180 GCA_900618425.1 Echinostoma caproni
CCAAACCCACCCTATGGCAGCTGGTTAACCCTCCTAGCAACTTAGACCTCGTGTTCACTAAAAGCAGGAATGTCACTAGGAACAGTGCCATAGGAGAACCACGAGGCATAAGTGATCCTGCTAATATCCGGTGCCAGTACTTCTGTGCCATCCCCCCCGGAGGCGTAATGGCGTGGAGGCTACGGACGCATGAATATTGAATGTCTCTTGGCTGCCGCTTAGAATACGGTCTAGTCAGAGTTGAGGGACTTGATTAACCTATTAACCTATCAACTCTCACAAAGAGATTCACACCCGTGTGTCAAGGACCACTCTTCCTTCGTGGTCTAGCAGAATGAAAAATTCCCTGATCAGAAAAGGGGTTACTTGAGAGTTTTCAGAGTGTACAGACGAAGGACCAATGCTGATGAAGGAAATCTCTTTTCTATCGGAAGATGTGGAAAAGATACAGTGCATTATGGATAGGAGCAAAGCTGAGTGTCTGGATGAGATCCACCCGGCGCTGTTTAGGCCTCTAGGAAGGATACAGGCAGTCGCTTTATTTCGGCTTTTTGACTAACTTACGGAGGTCGCCACGTCACGACAGGATGGAAAATGAATGAGAAGACTTGGCGATAAGGTGTCAGGACTAAGATTTTGTCACCCTTACTGAAACAAGTGATCGCACCTAGAATCCAAGAAGTACTACAGCCACGTACAATTGAAAGCTGCGCCACGGCATTCGGGAGGCACTTTCGAGGACCATGGAGGAGGGCTGTCTGTCCTAAATTCAGAAATACTTCAAAAGCTTAATCCAAAAAGATGACGGGCTAGCGGTACATCCAGAGCGTCAAAATATCACACCGATGGGTGAATTACAAGTTACAGTTAGTAGTAGCCTCAAGTTCCTGGAGAGTTGGCATCATTCGACCGTTATCAGACCTTAAGCTACTGCTCTTCCGTTCAGTAATCACAATCTATCAGGAGTCCTTAAGAGTTGGAAGAGTACCCACAGATTGGACGACCTTCACAATAGTAGCCATCCACAACGGTGGGAATACAAAGCAACCTGGTAATAACAAATCGGTAGGTTTTACCATCGAGCTGTGTAAGGTTGTAGACACGGGAATTAGAAATGCTCTCTTTTGGTACATCACTCGATCACCTTTAAGCTTCTCTTTAGCTGTGACACGTTCTGATACAGCAGTTGTGCTCACTTTGTATTTCATTGTCTACACATACAGTAAATTACCCGAGTCTCAAACCTCAAGGAGTGGAAACAACCCCACTCGGTGAATAATTGATAAACGTAATATCACCTATACACAACTAAACCTTTTCCCTAATCACTTATCACTTGTATCCATTTGATGATTCATCAGAAATACTGTCCTGACTTAACCTCCTGTTATAGATAGCACACTTCGTGAGTTAAATAACTCAAAAAGTGGAATAGAATCCTCATGGTGAATGTCTTCTAAGACTACAGCACCCAGTCACCTAACCTGACTAAATTTCTCACCTTCAGGTCACCTCTAAGCTTCTATCTAGCTGTGACACATTCTGATGGTGCAACTGACCTGTATTCGGTACACAGGTCGACCTTCAAAGCTGGATTAGTGCTAAACAATCCTTTTAGGCGAATAATTGCACGTTTGTCCTCCGTAATTCTCAACTTTTTAACCCGTCCTTCCATGTTGATCCCTCCGATCCGTCTCCTCTCCGTGGTATACGCTGACCTGGCAGTAGTGTTCACCTTTCAACCCATCTCTAATCAGATCACTGATCGAGCGTCAAAGCTAGATCAGTGGAACTCAAACCTTTCAGGTGAAAACCTACACTAGATTTGTCAATCATAATTTTTCACATTATATTACCGTCCTGTTGTGTTGAACCTTCTGATCCACTTCATCTCATTATCTTTCCGATCTACGTTTTTGGTGCGCACCTTCCTTTTAAATACATATATATACACTTTTGGGGACGTACGCTCTCCGCATATTCTTTTGTAAAATGCTGTTCCCCTCTCCCCTTCTCAGCTGGGTATTTACCCAGATTGCCGAGTTTCGCCCGTTTTGTTCCAGATCCGGTTGGTTTGGGCCTGACGAACGAATGGGGTCTACACCCACAATGAACAATTTGGCTCCGGCAATGGTTGTTGGGCGCGGTTGTATCCACCGTTTAGACTACATGCGTCCGCATTCCGGACCAGGTTGAGGATCACACCTCCTGCCTCACCTACAAGGTGTTTTAAGGTTGGGTGTCTAGTGTGTAGTCAGTCCCACATCAAAGCGACCTACGCCTAAATAATATAACATTAATAATAGCAATAATGGTATGTGTCACGAAACCCGAGAAGCATGCTGATACGCATGATCAAATTAACAACAATGTTAAAAGATGACAGTCCAAAGAAAGATTAAATGTACAGAGAGGATAGGAACGTTATTTTCAAGCGGGTACAAAAGACATCGTAACTATGCATTGCGGTGAAAAAGAAACACAAACCGTACAAGGTCATATAATGCAGTACTCAGGGTGATCTGTTATGAAGATCACATCACTATAAACGATTGTTATATGAAGAACATTAAAAAAGACACAGAACTGGAGGTGGAAATATCCGCTAGGGAGATAATGCGCAAAAACAAGTTCGAAGAATAGAACGAGGGTAGTGAACGTGAATGCTTGAGTATTTCAGAGGGAGAGCTGCGGTCAAACCAAGGAAGTGCAACGAAATACAGTAGGACGACAAATGGATCATAAATAAACAGTTTCAAAAATCGACACAGATGGACTGACTTCCTGAAACATCAGTAAAAGGCTTCGGAGCTTCACCGTTAACGGATTGACTGGTTTCTATTACTTATGCTATCTACGCGTCAGTCGATTTGATGTGGGACTGACTACACACTAGACACCCAACCTTAAAACACCTTGTAGGTGAGGCAGGAGGTGTGATCCTCAACCTGGTCCGGAATGCGGACGCATGTAGTCTAAACGGTGGATACAACCCGCGCCCAACAACCATTGCCGAGCCAAAATTGTTCATTGTGGGTGTAGACCCCATTCCTTCGTCAGGCCCAAACCAACCGGATCTGGAACAAAACGGGCGAAACCCGGCAGTCTGGGTAAATACCCAGCTGAGAAGGGGAGACGGGAGCGGCATGTATCAGGGTTAAAGGCGGACGGCCTGTAAACCCGAGCTGTGATAGAGTCAAAAATAGGCATCATCTGAAGTTGTTGAAGCCAAGGAGCCGACTCGACCTGAGATACCACTTCTTCACGAGTATTAATAGATTGGTGGAACCATTTGCCAACTTCACTGGCGGATTGTAGGACAGTCGATGAATTCAAGTCCCAAGTAGATGGGGTATAGATTGGTCTGTATCCAGAGATCTTTTAAGGTGCCTTATGCTGACAGTAAATTTTACGTGAGTCCTATTTTCGAGTAAACTCCCTTTGCAAATGCGGACTTAAAAGTCTGTTCTGGACGGCTGTGATAAAACAGTTGACAAGAATTCAAAGCTGCGGAAGAACCTAGAGTTCAGCTGGAGAAAGCACCTGGACGTTAGTTTGGCGGAAGCCTTCGACGTTTTTTGCTATGTAGAGTTGATGAACACGAGAGCGCTCTTCTAGCATGTTGCATTCTGCACGAGTTTCAGGGCTCAACCATCCCAATTGAACCGATTACTCTCCAAAAGGGAACAGGATAGAATTTGTTTTACTGGATTTTCAAGCATAGAGAGAAGTGATCATCTTGTCATCGGGGTCGTAATCCGGAGGAAACCACCCCTACGTAGATAACGGATGCACAGAGAGTTCGGTGGAATGAACATAAGTAGCCCACGGGAAAAGAATGACAAATGCAATGGATCCTCAGGCAAGACGCCATGAATGTCGAGGAATGCTAGTTGCTGATCAAACCCAATCTTCTCAGCCTCCAGGACCTACTTTCTCTACCGAAATATAGAAGGTATAAGGGAAAACCGCCGTGTTGATGGGCTGCAGTCGCAAGAGTCGTTAATTATCGAAACCTTCGATGGTGAGTTCACAAACTTGCTGGCACCCAAAAGCTGTGGGTTCCGTTCATCGCCCACGGAAATGAAGTGGTAAAAGTAGTGAGGGACATGAAGAGGATTTTGAAAATGAAACTGTTTCAGAAAATAGAGCTGAAGCCAAAGAGGTACTGCGAATGTGTCCAGTCAAAGTGCTTAACCAGAGAGGAAATGGGTTCACTGATACTTGAGGGAAATAGGGTTACCACGGGAAACCAGAGTAAAGCCGATGCATTCTGCGCTTACTTCAGCAGCGTGCACAGGTCAAACACTGGTGAGGTAAGAGCTACTCAATCCTCGCCCACAGCCATAATGGACGAAGTTTGGGTAACAGTAGATCACTTATCAGAGGTACTATTACGTCCTCTTGAGCCCTTGAGTCCAATAAACGTACTAGGTGAAACCACCGCCGTGATCTGAAACAAACGTGGCTGAACTTCGAGATAACGATTAACCAACAAATGGAATGAATAAAGTCAAACGCGGTATCAACGATCGGATCCCAAAGGGAATAAACCTATTAAATCTTACGCGGGCTCCCCAAATCACGGGGAAGCGATCCCAAAAATGATGCACAACATAACCTATTGCAAAGGACTTCTGTGGTGTCTAAGCTTGAAATTGTGGTCTAGGCCGATTGCCTGGGACAACGCATATAATTGACATCCAGCAAACCAGACGTCTTAGAGTCGCGCCCGCACCAAATCTATAGTTCAAGAGGCTCTTAAGAAATGGCATTCTCTGAGAATCAAGCTCTCAGCAGACCTGCATCTTCATCTCTGAAGGCCCAGGGGCAAACGTTAGGAACCACACCGTGGAAGCGCACTCACGAAAACACAGCCAGTCCTGCTTTTGATCAATATGACAGGTAGCACCTGCCATCGATCAAGTTTGAAGGGTGACGTCAGTGATGTGCGTAAGTGTCACAGTTTCTGACTATATGCCATAGGTAGATCGTGCCAACCTTTACGACCGCTCTTTCAGAACTATTTTACACGTATTTTGTTCAACTGAACAACTTCGTGATCCCGAAATTTGTACGTTTCTTTATCACAAACCCAACGATTAATCGAAACGTCCAACAATAACAGAACACAACGAACACCGATCAATAATGGAGTCACGTATAATATGGTATCCGAAAGTGTGCGATGATACAATAAATTTCGTGTACATGGTTGACCGTGATCCTAAGTAGGCGGACCATACAGCGATAAATGGACAAGTGGAATGTTAATGCTCAATCGAGCGGAATCAAACGAGAAGCAGAACCGTTATGTTTTACAGGAATAATAATAAACGGTACAGATAAACAACGGCCAGATTGAAAGAGAGAAAAGAGAACGCACACTCACAAAACCCCATCGGAGTCATCAAAATGTAGTTTAAATCATCCTCTACGGTGCTCCAACCCCGTAACACCAGCCAGTCCGAGGCAGTGCAGATAGAAGCAGAATTATGCAAGCAATAGTACAATACGATTGCTGAAAGCTTAGCTAACCAATGATCTTATTTTTACGCAATATTTAATCGCCCTCATTTCTTTCAATAAGTGAACTACGAACAATCATTCTTGCGGTCTTTTCTTTGCGTTCCATTTACGTGGTACATTGCATGCCAGTGCCGTTGCGATCCAGTTCCCCCGTAATCCAGTCCGTGATAGCTGATGCTTGATTCCTGTCCTGTGCTTTCTATTGCGTGGTTTGTGTTCCGAATTCCTTGCTACCACTACTACTACTACTGCGATTACTACAAGTCAGCACAGTCATCCATACAGACACAAACTCTGTCAAAGGCGAGCAGCCTTTACGAGTTGCCTACGGACACTATTCTTCCAATAAGCAACACCATGGTAGTTGAGTCATGGAGCTGTATGAAAAACAACAGCCATAGCTTATCAAGCAAACTCTGTGAGCTTCGTCTCAAATTCACCCATCACCGGTCACTACTGATCGATATAAAGGAGAGTTGAGCTCAACAACATGAGACGGGACAGAATAGACGACACAAGCGGAGAGTTTGCTCTTCGGATCAGCAGAATGCGGAGGTCCGTGAAGATCACACTAGAAAGGTTACTGGAGAGTGTCTATGCAGCCATAAATTTCAACGGCAAAAGGCAGTGTCACATAGGGGTTACCTATAGGCCACCAAATTGCTCAGAATCGATGAAATCCGCCACCATCTATGCTCTAAAGCACGTCAATAGATTGAACTACGACCACGTTTTGATAATGGGTGATTTCAATTTACCGGAGATTTGCTTTAGTACGTTGATCTGCCAAGCTGGACCAGGGTCCATAGCCTCAGTCATCTTTGACACGGTGATGGACCTTGGTTGGTACGAGCACGTCCGGCAGGCAATCCGGGGGTGAGGGAACTAGAGATCCTCGGCACCATATTGGGTCCTCACCAACAAACCCCATATGGTCGAGTAGCTCGAGGTTTCTACACCACTGGGATCGGGGACCATAGTGTCATACCACTGGAGTTGCTATACACAACGAACCAGCTACGGTCAATAGGGTCGACTCAATGGAACATACGTAAGGTAGACATCTGCATGCACGTCTTTCTAAAGTCAATGCCATGGCCTCTTAAATTTTCTTAATAATAATAAAAATAATAATGGTATATTTATCGGATCACAACGAGAGACATGCGACTAATGCACGATCAAAGCAAGTATGATTAAATTACAAGAGCACCATATGCAACGCAGTCAGATATTCAAACGGAGGCAAATTGACTGTGGGAATGAGCTACAGCATAAAAGTGTTCAATGAAACGTACTGTTATCATAATGTTCCATTTGATGAGGTGGTGCAAAGTAGTTTCAACTTTAAGGTCATCTTAGAAATCCTAGTGATACATTTTTGCTGAATGAGTACAGAACAGGACAGGACAGGACAGTCCAGTTTCTTGTACCAATGAGCTTGGGAGCACCACGGCGTTGCGACATTTGTCTTATTTCGTTCACGTAAACGTGAGTGGGTGCGGTTCTGGAAAAGGAAAACGCACTTCTGATGGTTCCTCTGAGTGACAGTGCACGTCTGAGATTTTGTCAGGATCAAAGCAACAACTTGCAACCCACCGCTTTGAGTAAGAGATGTGTTTTGGAGAAGAAACATGACCTGAAAGTGGTGATGCTGGATGTTGAGATGTCTCAGTAGAATGTGTGGTGAATAGTAATTGAAAATGGAGTTGAGGGAGTTGGAGAAATCAAAGTGAAGTATCGTAAGATAAAAGAGCTTAATATAAAGAGGGGGACGTAGACGAACGAGCTATTAGCGACCCTAAGCCCGGCGTCAGATACAATCGATGAATATTGATGACCAGGATGCCTCAATCTTCAGCTTGAACTCGGCAATGGATTTTGACGCCACTACCTCCTGAGGCAGTTTGTTTCATGTATTAATTACCCAGTGCGACGAAAAATGGCTCTCAGGCGTTTGAGTGTCCGAGACTTGTTTAACTTCATGCTGTGCCCCCTCTGTTGTGTACACTGTTCCCCTGGAGTAGGTGGAAGATTCCATGAGAGAACCCCGTCAAGATACAGAAAGTTTCAATCAGGTTCCTTCTCAGCTTTCTCCATTCAAGTAAGAACAGGTTCAGCACCTGAAGGCGTTCGGCATATGTCGCTCCCCGAAGATGCGGGAACATACGCGTGAAACTCCTCTGCACCCTCTCCGGAACTTTGTGTTCCTTCTTCAGAGCTGGGGGCCTTGTACACAGTAATATAGGTGTTGCCGAGCGAAGGCCATGTAGGAGAGGGACTGGTACGACAGTGTCCCTGGATGTCTCTGTGCGCTTCAACCTTAACAACGCTCTGTTGCCCATATGTGCAGCAGTAAGACACTGGGCGGAGGGGTAAAAAGCGGAGTTCAGAGTGATCCCCAGGTCCCTGATCTCTGGCACAACTGCCATGGTCTCCCCGTCGCGAGCTCCCATGTAGCGTAGCCCAGCCACCTGAGCATTCACGGCTCGTAGGACCTTACACTTTGCTGCATTTAAATGGAGACCCCACTCTGCAGACCATGCTTGCACTGCATCAAGATCAAACTGCAGGTCTACACACTGGTACGATCCAAGGAGTTTGATGTCTTCCGTAAAGATGATTTTCGGGTTTGATAGATGGGGGACTAGATCATTGATGAAGACCAGAAACAACAATGGTCCAAGTACCGAGCCTTGTGGGACCCCGCTATAAGCGTGCCCACAGCCCGACCAATCCCCCTTCACCTTTACCCGGAGGTTCTCCCTGTCAAGTAGTTCTCTGCTCACCTGACTAAACTAGGGTGGATCCATATCGACCCTCGCTTGCCTAGCAGCAGCCGATGGTTTACGGAGTCAAAATTCTTACTGAAGTCCAGATAGCAGACTTCGACTCCCGCCCCCTCCCTAACCGTTCAGTTACAACGTCCAGGAAGGCTATCAGATTGTTACGGCAAGATTGTCCTTCACAGAACCCGTGCTGAGCCTTCCCTAACAGGCAGCAATGGGTGAGGTCGCTGGCCATCTTATCCCTGGTTAATGTTTCCATGACCTTCAGGATCACGGAGAGTAAGCTCGCGGGTCTATAGTTTGTGGCCAGCTTCTTGTTGCCCTCTTTGTGGATGGGGGCCACATTAGCTACTTTTCAGGCCTGTGGAAATGTGGCTGTCGCCATGGACAGATTAAAAAGGCGAGCCAACAGGGCAGCCAAGATACTCCCCAGAGGCCCAAGCCGTGCCGAGTGGATTTCGTCCGGTCCCGCCGCTTTTCCCCTATCTAAACTCACCGGGGTCTTTTCCACCTCCTCCGGTAGGAAAATGATTTTCTCTATCAGCATGAATTCCGATGGCTGGTGAATGGGTCGCAGGACGCCCTCATCCTTGGTGTGTACAGTCTAGAAGTGCACACACAAGATGATGGTCTTCTGGGAGTTTGTCGTGGCGGGGTTGCCGTCCTTCTGTCTGATACAACCCACCGCTTTGCTTGTAGTCGACTTGGACTGGACGTACTCATAGTAGGCCTTAAGCGAACGCTTTGCTTCCTTGGCCAGAGAAAGCTCAATGATCTTTTGGTAACCAGGAAGATGCGGTCAAAAGACTTTCCCTCTTGCAGGTACTGTAGGTGTCTTAGATGCCCACCTGTGGCACATAATTGCTGCCACGCGGCCCGCTTTCTAATCAGGACATTTTTTATTCGGCTGAACCACCAAGGTAGGGTGGTCCTTGACTTAACGGGGCACAGAGTTGAGAGTTAGGAGGCTACCTCTGATCAAGTCTCACGACTCTACAACTCCATAGTTTGTCTCTGACCAGACCATGATCTGAGCAGCAGCCAGGAGACATGCTGTATTCATGCGTCCGTAAATTTGACGCACTTTAACTTGAGAAGGGGAAGAGCACAGCTCTACTGGCACCGGATACTAGCGTGGTCACTTCTGCCTAGCTGTGCACCTATTGCAGTGTTCATGATGTCATTCCTGCTTTTGGTAAACACAGGAAATAAGATTCTAGAAGTGTTACCTAGTCTCCATCGGGTGGGTTTGGGTGACGTGCTGAGTGAGCACCAGTTCGTTGATCACCTCTAGTAGCTCATCCCCGAAACTGCCCACTGGCCCATACTCTATCTCGCATTTGATCTCAGGTGCATTAAAATCCCCAAAACAAGAACCACACTTGCCCGAGTTGTAGTGTGCGGGAGAAAATCTACCAGTAACTTATTTTCGTCGATGTCTGCGCCTGGGCTAGGATAAACACACAGGGCTGCTAATCTTACTCCTGTGAGCTTGATTACGCACCCGGTAGTTTAAATGTTCTCCGTGCACAGGGTATCCTAGGCCATCTGAGGAAAGTGATCCACCACAAGCAGTAGAGCACCACTCCTCAGCCTATCCCCTGGACGATCGCAGCGATGAACCTGGAATCCTAGTGGGCAAAAACCCACAATACAAAATCTAGACCTGGGCCAAGTCTCCGTTATGGCGCGGTAGTGCGTTTGGTCAACCTCAGCCCGGCGCTTGACTCACGTGTTCATTAGGCTGCAGGCGTTAGTTCACTGAACACTGAGGGCCTGATGGCTTTTACTCCCTATTCCTTTCGAGGGGTTGCACCCGAGAGTTGCTCCCGGGTGACCTCCAAGTTTTTACCTCGGGTCTAGTGGTGGAGTTTCCCGTGGGTCCTCCGCCATATTTTGGTCTTCGTGCCCTAGAGATTCACCCCTCCGATCGGACCTTGGTGTAGGGGTCGTTTTCCTGCCTGGTTTCTCGTGCCTCACGCTTGTTGCGTGAACGGACAGAAGCTTGGTGATAAATTCCTACCTGCAGCCAGGTGGAGTCGTTGTGTTGTGATTGCGGGTTAGTCCGGCCCTATGGTCACCTGGTCTTCGATCAGCTTCCTCACATTAGCGGAATCTGCCAGCATCAATTCCCGGTGCCTCGGATTATGAAACTCTACATGGGTCAACCTCGTTGGTAAGGCACCAGGTGCTCACTGATCATCCTGTCACTTCCATAGTCGCAACACTCTCTTGATCTGCACCTCTAAGGGGATCTGAGTGAGCCGGAATGTGTTTCTTACTTGGTGTAGAAGCGCTTGCCTGCCGCTGCGCGTTTCTCGACAAAACAGCTCTGGGAAACCCCTGGTAAAACATCGCGACTTATCCCCAGGGCAGTGTTGATGTGAGCCTCCAGCCTGTGCAGGGAGTCTCTCAGGCTGGCTGTTAGTTCGGATTGCTTTGCAATGGCCTCCCCGTGAGCGTCCATGCGTGCATCGAGTGCCCCTTTCCCTAGTGGCGGGAGACACTTAGTAGTCTCGCTAGTTCCCTCCTTTTTGATTTGATAACGCGTGCCTTATGCTGAGACTTTATCCTTATGCCTGGGGATGTCACTGACGCGGTTGGATAGCCACCACGCTGAGACTTCCCCACCAACGCCCATTCCCTGTCATTATTTACTCTAGGGGCTTGGTTAAAGACTGGTTCTCATTCCCTTGCATCGGAATCCCTAGCTCGGGATTACTTCTGTTCAACTGACTACATGGGGTCGAGTTTCACAGAGGTGCTGGTGTTGCCAGCTGCGAAGGAGAGTTCCGTTCGGGGATGGTATTTTCACCCTGCATTTTCCGATAGAACTGGTGCAGTTAGGACAGACCCATTTCAGAAATTTGTGGACAGCGTAGTGTTCAACTGCTTTGGGCGTTAGTTTGCTGCATCGTTGGTGGCATCAATAATGGCAAAGCACACAACCTATCCTCTCAACAACCTCGAGAGAACAGCCTCTACTGGCACACGGGTAGGGTGCAACAAAATGTTTGGCTGGTGTAGCCACTTCAGAAGGATTTCTCTGAGCTATTATGGCTGTATTTCATGCTAAATGTTTTGAAAATCCTTCTGAACCCATACTGATTTATGGTGAAATAACTCTATCTGTGTGTTGCTCTTATATTGACATTTCTCGATCAAGAACACCACACATCATTATTTATCTGTTAATTCGGATGCCCGGCACATTTGAATTTTGCGTGGTTTCAGAACGGGAGCGACTGTTCGCCTCTCTCTCTGGACATTTTATTTGGCTTGCTTGTTTGAGTGCTTTTAGCCGCATATTTGAGGTTTGCTTTATTGTACATTTTGTAATGATTTTGTTAATTCAGTACCGTAGAACATTGCGGATCAATTGTGTTTTTAATTCGGGATTCGTATCCATTGTAATAATTTCGTTAATTCAGTACCGTAGAACATTGCGGTTAATTGTGTTTTTACTTCGGGATTCGTATCGGTTCGGCTACGCGTCACTGAAGTGCGAATTGGTTGTCGTACAGTGGGGTCATTTTGATTCTTTAGAAAATATTACACTCAAGTGCAAATTGGTTGACGTACAATGGCACTAATCTAGATGAGCTTCAAAATTACGTGTAGTAAAAGGGGTGTATAAAGTTGGAAACCCTACATAAAATCGATATGTACTAAGAATAACTAACTCTAGGTAGTACTTTATGCAATGAATGTTGTAACCTAGTCACTCACCTGGACGAAAATTCTTCACGTTGATCCTGTCACCGAGGTTCAGTTGTGGCTCCCAGATGCAGATTTCTGATCTCTAGAGTGAACGGTTCGGTATAACTTGCGCCTCCACCAATTTCCCAACAGCTACTTAGGCCCTCGAGCGTTGGCCCCGTCTATTGTCGACC
>UZAN01049977.1:11036-21175 GCA_900618425.1 Echinostoma caproni
GCGAGGGCAGTTAATCACTGGAATAGGCTGCCAAACGAGGTTGTCAACGGCATTTTAATGAGCTATTTTAGGAACCGCCTACAACCGGTCTGGTATAACATTCCCGGGGCAACCATATAACGCATACGGACCCAGAATTACTCCTCTTCTCTCTACCATCCAAATCCGATGAAACCGTCACCGCACGCTTTATGGAGAACGAACCTTTGCCGTGACCATTTTGGAGAAACTGAGAACATTGTCTTGACTACCTATTTGAAGAGGACTCGAACTTTCATCTGTCGCGGCACCCGGTTGCAAGAAACTGGATTGACCAGAATATCGCCCCCTGGAACTGAGCAAATGAACGAGAATACGCGAAGTTGAAGACCCATATCAATTTTGCCCACATGTTTTTGTGTTGTTGAAAGGGAGAGAATGTTTCAGATAATATACCTGATACTGCCGATCGATCTGTTCAAACTACCATCCCACACTCGGAAAATCACATCGCGGATGATTCGTTGGATTGAATTTTCAATAGACACAAACAAATGAGAAACTTGATTGAATGAACTTGGGATCGCGCCTAAAGATTTTAAGTTGGTACGAGATCCTAGGCCAAATTATTGTCAATTTATACAGCACTCAGGAGCTGGGATGCAACCAAATTGTCTTGAACATAAATCGTGCAACTTCGTGTTCTAATCAGAAAGACACTGATAGAAAGTTGGTTAGAAGTCTTCGAGAACTGCATTACGGCAAGAATCACGCAGAAGCTCAGAAACCTCGGGTAAGCAATGAAAAACTCCTTTGCATGCGTTGGTCTGAATAATTTTATTGGCATGGCGCGAATTCGATTGAAAATGTACTGTGTAATGAACATTATGGAAAAGCCATTTGCAAAGCTCATTGTAAAAGAACGAGCAAAGCACAGTAATAACAAAAGATCAGCTGGACTGAGATAGAACAGGTGGAATAGAAATGATTGTCATCAGGTGGGATGCCAAACTCAGTTGGCTGGTATCATGAAGTGGTAATCAGTCTATGGTGAATGAGACACGGAAAGGTTATGCGTGTGTGGCTGTGGTAATGCTAAGCGAGGTGTTGAGATCAGATCAGATAAAAATGGCGGGAGAATGGGTAGGCAAATACAGCAGATATCGGAGCGAATGTTGAACAGCGATGTACAAGAGCAGTGCAACCCACTGCTTGCAAGTACGTGCCAGTTGGAAGGCAGATGATTATTTACAAGTTGGTAAATTGTTTGAGGATAAACTGATAATGAAATGAAGTTTTTGGGAAAATCACAATATTAGTTCTTTTTTAGCAAAACGATATACCATATGAGTATAAAAAGATAAATATGCGATGCAAGTTTCGAATGAGCAGCAGCAACAACAAAGGTTCTGNGGGGGGGGGGGGACGGAAGACCAGACAGGCATATGTGGTTCAATTGACGTGAACAGAAATGGTGCGTTTCTTGATTGGACATGGGTTTGAGATTCATAAAATAACCGAAAATAGAACAGAAACAAAAAATGAACGAAGAAATTCAGTGGGCTTCGATGTGAAGGTGATCAAGTAAATGCAAATATGGTTATTCATATTGAATGCGGGCAAGTACCACAGGTTTGGGCAGTGATAATAGCAATAGTAATAAGACTAACTGTAGATAGAGAGGATTTATGAGTCGGAGGTTCTGAAAAAACGAGGCGGAATCGAAGTAGGTGGCCATCACGGGTGATGAATGATTATCGCAGCGGGAGGGGATTGGGTTATTATCGAGTGAATAGGCTATGGTTCACCGAGCCTGTGTTAATGTAAGGGTTCAGCTGATCACGATCAGTACATCCCAGCATCGCGTAAGAGGGAATATGCAACATCACCGCCCATCAAAGTACGAATAAATCCGGAACTGTTTGGTAGTGTGTCATTTGAAGTAGTCCGTACCGGGTCACAAATCTGGGTGCGCATTGTACTCCAGCGAGATGAAACTTCCCCCACGGCGTTCGTGTTAGAGAGGGTTGCTGAAGCTCGCGATGAGCTCCAAACATCGTTCGAGTTGTGAGGAGAGACGGTGTACCCAGGATGACTGGAAGCAGCTGAACCGCTTCCGAACTCATCTCGCTGAGAAGTGACAAGGGAAGCGGTGAGAGTGTTTATTAATTCGGTCTCGTCGTCCAGCTGTAACGGACCTTCGTCTCCGGAACATGGAGACTGTGCTGGAGGGATGGGCTCCAAGGTGAACATGATGGCTGAATCAGCAAACGGATCAGGGATCGGTTTGGGAATAACAGTTGCTGTCGATACAACAGCAGCGGCACTTGGAGGTACAACAGAATCTCCCGCTTGATTACCGTCACGAACAGAATTGACGATCACTGGAGGTTTCAGTTGATCGAACTCTTTGGAAATGAGGGATTTATTCTTGTCAGAGGACACGGTCCGGCGTTTTTTCAATCTCTTGCGCGTATTGCCCAAATGGGGATTAGAATCTCGCGCGGATGTACGGGATTTGGTGTGAAGAGGATCTACCCTGGGTAAGTCGAAAAGAAAACCGGCGTTAGTGCTGGCAAGTTCACTGGTTCGCGCTGGAAGAATCTTCAGTTGTTGCGCCAACTCCGCTGTGAGGCGCCGTCGTTCTGAGGGTTGGTTTGCAACNGGGCGTTTCTGTAAAGCAGACAAGTACAGAAAAACAAAAATCACTATATGCTTGCATCAGTTCATCGACAGTATTATAATTTGGTAGCTGAAATTTCATAAAACACAAAAGCAGACCGAAGGAGTGAGGACATTACTTGTGATGCCGTTTGCAAATTGAATAATCCACGATCAACGAACGAATAAAAATAACATTGGACGAACAAACGAATGAAACAGTTGTCACCTTTGAGCCACAGCTTTGCCTCGCAATCAGCAAAACAGAACCGATCACATTAGGTCATTTCGGTGTCTACGAGGCTAGGTTACACACCGTATAGCAGGACGGAAGCACTGCGAATGTCAAGCAAATCAGAGGATAACAGGAGGAAAACTGGACATGTTCTACGAAGGCGTGGATGCGTGTGAACTAGATCAAAGTCACGTAACAATCAATATCACAAGAAAGCTCGAAGAGCAAGCTTCGCGGACGACCCCACTTTCACCATTGTGATTTGCTTCCATCTGCAGCCATCCGTGGGAGAAAGTTGTCAGTTTGCAAACCAAAAGATTATTTGCCAAAAACAACACCGATGGTTTAGGCAAGTTTGGAATACTTTACTGACGGTATCTAACATAGACAAATGATTCCGTTTCTATCACATTGATAATTTCTTTGCGCTCTATGCACAATGTAAACATACTACAGAAACGGAAATATATTCGATCAAAGGCGGATAAGGAGACAGAGTAATCGGAATTTTAGAGATGAAAAAACGGTACTTCGGTGGTCAGTACGAGTTAATTACATCGTCAGTGATTCAAGGAGTGCAATATTTCCCAGCAAAGTCACAGATTCGACAAGGAAACGGAGTGAAACAAGGATTTACCGCTAGCCACATTGAAAGAGTATCATAGAAAAAATATATTCGGTTCGATTCGACTCCCTTTTGCGCATGCCTGCCTCTCGGAACCATTGTTGTTAGTGTTACACACAGAGACGTTCACGTTCAAAATGTCTGAAGGAAACCGGTGAGCATAACCTAACTTTGTTGACGAGCAGGCTCAACATGAAGCAAGTTCTCAAGCTCGAGGACCATACTATCTATGGTGTTTCAGTGAATAAAACCAAAAAATACTTACAGTCGAAAGCTATTCTAAGATAGTTTACGACAAATGCGGAATATCTCATCAGGAAGCACAATAAAATGAAATATTCAGCATCTAACTGAGGCGTCTGATACGCAACTATTATCACTGATTGTGAAGAATGTACCCTACAAATTAAATAAAAACACAACGGAAGTCAACTTTGGCGCGCCATTCCACACGTACTAATAGAATCGCTCGAACGTCGAGGCACCGACAAGACTGAGGTCAGGGTCACAGGGGTTTATGACGATGGGTAGAAGAGAAGAAATTATTGATTCATGAATAATAGATTGAACAAACTACCATGGGATGGAATATTCTCGTATACAGTGATAAACACGACTGTTTTATCCACGTCCGTAATCGCGAACAAAATTAGCATACAACAATAAATTCAATATCACTCTATGACACAGGGGTGCGAGATGAACTGAACTATCAGTACTACTCAGGAAAAAAGAGCAAAAAAGAAAAACTGATGAGAATAATGAAATTTTAACATTTTAAAAAAGGTTACCCGCGGTAAAATATATATATATAGAGAGAGAGTGCCTGGTGCCTCTGAACAATCGAATGGACTAATCCAAGCTTGATATCTAAATATATATCGTAGTTTTGAACTCCAACTCAACCGATCACTAGGTGCTACCGAAGGAGCACAAAACATTAGCATCACCCACCTAAACAGCACGTGAAAGTGAAAATGTGGTCACCCAATGCGTAAATGTCGGGCGTATTTTTAACCTCATTCTATAGGTTTTTGGCAAGCTCTCAAACCGCTGCAGAATTTACGAAAGTGAACAGTGATTCGAATTGCACCCAATTCCCAGAATGAAATATGCTCATTGCAATGCGATGTGGCTTCACTCTATGATAATCACAGATCTAGTATCTCCTAAAGGATCTGGTGAGAAACGATGTATTTTAGCCTTACGTGAAGAATAAGAAACTGTTCAGAGTTTCTATTAAAACCTTACTATCCACATAATGGACATTTTAACTACGTCGGAGCGAAAAACACCAAATGAGTAGTTCGTCGGTGCCACGCATTGAAAAACATATCCGTTAGGTGAGTGCTTTTTTGTTGTTGTTGTTGTTTGGGAATTCGGAATACCTGGAGAGCACAAACCAGGCCACAGATGTTGGCTTTGAAGAAATGCATGGGTCGCATAAACAGTCCTCATTACAAACGTATTTCGATAGGTTTGAATATGTAAAGCATACCAATTTACGATTGAGCGAAGAAAACGGAAACTAAAATGGTGTTGAATTTTCGAACAGATTAAGGTTTAAGTGATGGATTTTCATACGTAAAAAATTGTAACACGAATTTAGTAGTAAACAGAGGGTGGCTGTTGGCATAAGCCAGGAAGGTAAAATGAAGCAAATTTTGATATTCAACGGCTAAGTGGATACCCATTGCACCTATGAGAAATCGAACTGTATAAATTTTGGCAATCAGGTTTGTCAAACCACCCCTGCCCCGTCCCCCAAAAGGAGACACTTCAGCAACAGAAAACGTCAGGTACTGAGCACGGCGACAGTATAACCGGGCACTATCAATGCGTGCATTATGCCGGATAGGTATGAGTTATTGAGAACCTGCCTGTTGAAATCCCGTGTCCCTTAAAAACGCAAAAAATATAAAAATATGTACGGCGAAACAATATTTGCTATTCCAGTTATTTACTAATTTCCATTTAGCTGTATTACCTTCTTTTCACTCTGTTTTGTATCCCTTTCCACCCATCCCCTATTATTGTTGCTTGTCAGCAAACCGGTGATATATATATGTCATCATCTAGGTGACGATGAATTCAATCGAGAAAGGAACTCAGCACAAACCGGCAGGTGGATCTTTTTGAATGGTTCAGCAACGATTCGAGTTGGCCGTACGGTATTGAAAGGCCAAGACTGAGTGCGTAGAAAGGAACCGGATAATTGCGAACGGAAAGAATGCATTTCCACTGACAACCTTTTTACAAGAAAGAGAGAAGTTCTTATCTTTTGTACTCAAGTCCACAGCAACTCATGATTGGACAGGCACCATACGGCAGCAGCATTTGAAGAATGTAACAGCAAACCGAACGTAACTCGCCACTATTGTTCAAACAGTTCCCTGAGTTTGTCACTCAGTCATACCACGCTAAAAACATGCGCTACACCAGATAACCTTGAAGAACCTGCGCAACTGTGCTAATCTTGCAGGAAAGTACGAATATTACGAAAAGCCTTCTTCCAACAGAGTGACACATAAAATGATGGATGGTAACGCCCCAAAACACAAATTTTTAAATGTCTTTTTACTTCCTTTTTTATTTGAAGAACATGGGAATGCACAGTCAACTTCCAGGAAAGGAACCGCGACCATACCAAGGCTGCCTTAGAAATAGAGAAATAAGGAAGACAGGCGGCGGTGAAGCGACTCAAACCCGGGACTCCCGGATCGCAATTTGGTGACCTTAACTACTTGGTCACAGCCGCAACACTGCACTATTGTTGCGATATTCATAATGCCTATGAAGTGTAGTTTGTAATCCATACCCTCATACTATGCAATTTAACATACTTGAAAAGGCTACTGAAAAACGAAGAACAGCTGCAGACTGCATGAGTGAAAAACAACTCACTCATGTGGGCGATGCGGACAGATATTTCAGATATCCTCGGAGGACTGTCACATGAGAGGTGGAACTACATCACATATCGGGCGACTCCTCTCGAACCGATATGTCCGCTCACGTTGTTACGTGAAATTTCCGAGTTAGGATAATTAATCGGATGATGAGGAAACAAATTGTTATTTAAGGCTACTTTTCTATGGTTTTCGGGATGAATATTACAGGTCAACCTAGGAAAACGCTGATTTTCCAACATGATATAGACAGCTCGTCGGCTCTGCTAACTGACAGTTGATGCATGCACACTTTCGGCACGGACTTGATAATTGTCCTTGCATGTCATTCTGCTCACAGGAGCGTACCCGCCCGCATACAGCCTGGTGTGCTATTGTGTTACTCGAAAGGTTCATTTAGAATTGTTTAGTTGTGATCATGCAAAAAAGTAGTCGGTGGTTGTTCGGCTAGCTAGATCGATAGCCGAGTCAGTTAGTTTATGCATATCCTGGTTGGGAAATCTGTAGACTAGAAAGAAAAAAGCGATTAGCACAACGTGCCGTGTGTGCGGGAGAAAATCTGAACTGAGTGGGGTATGGATCGAGTGTGTAAACCAGGGATAAAATCACAAAACGGATGGATCGATGGGTCTGTTTGAACTAGCAAACATTAGGAACAGGTAGCAAGAGTGGCATCGTGAACGCATCAAGATCACCATGTGTATAGGGATGAAGATGTAATAGTGAGACCCTGACATAAAGAAACAGAGCTGGGGGTATTGAACTATATTTGGACTTCACGGCTTGTAGCTAAACTCTGTTGGGAATCCTACAGTTCCCTGGTGTCCGGTAAGCCATAAATGGTAGTCAGAATATCTAGATCCAACGATAAACCTTAGTAGAGGTGGTAATTGTGGATACCACGGAGAGGGCGGTGGTGACCTGGTGGTAACGTCACCAAATTATCACCCCCGGAGGACGTGTACTCGAATTCTATCACCACCGCCTGACTTTCTCCTTTGTGTGTGTTGAATGGCAACTTTTTGCTTAGTCGCTTCCCCCTTCCTGAAAATTGTATCATTATGTATTGAAGAAAAATAAATGAAAAAGACCGACAAACTGAATGTGACTAACTACGGTGTAAGAGCTACAGCCAGTCAATCATTCAGATAATATGAAAATTTTACCTATAGCATAACATAAACATACTGCATCTACGAATCTGTATGAAACTCTGGCTCAGCGCATCGGTTACATAATCAGAGCCGCTTCTGTCAGAAAAAGAAACTACGAAAGGCGACAACTTAAAATTAACGGTTAAGGGTAGTTGTGTACAACAGGGACTAACCGTGGTTATTGACACAAATACTGAAACCTATCAGGGCTCATTCAAGGAGGTTGCGGAAACAAAGCCCTTAGGTGCCATTTTCGAAAGGCATTCGACCAATAAGGGCGAGAGTTAGATGGCAACTATTTTTTCTCAAATCTTCCCTAATTTCTCACCAGAATGGTTTTGGTCCATTATTAACATCAGTTAAAAAAAGAAAAAAAGTCGTGCAACTAGATGAAGTAGAACGAGAGAAAACAGTCATGGAGGTGCATTGTTAACACACCGGCTTAGGAAGTCATTTTACTGATTAGCTAGATCAGAGTAACGTGGAAACTCACAAGCGAATCTTTGTTAACCAGAGTTGGGGGGTGGATCACCTCCCTAATCGAGACAAACTATGATCTGGAATGGAGCTTGGTTATCGGCATCTTGCCCAACGCACTGCAACAGGCAGTGCGTTCGGTTAAGTGATTGACTCATTGACCAGTGTGTTTGTTATGGGGTCCGAATTGATATAGTCCGGTTTAGTTCGACTTTTTTATTTTCTGGTTTGATCACAGATCAAAAGAATACTTTAGGGAAGGAAATAAAAGTCACTTGTATTCTTTCTCTCTGGATCGCAAATGAGACAAACAATAATCCTCGAGCCGATGTCCACCAAGTGCAACGGGTGCACGAGCAGGAAGGCAGATGATAGAGTTCCACAAGTCCATAGAACAAGACGGCTATGCATGGATTCAGAAAAGCAAAGAAACACTACTCATAACGAGATTCGGTAACAGTACTTATGTGGAACACTACTTTTATCAACTTTTCTGTAAGTTCAAGCTTTTCTATGAACTGAATGATCTCAACATTTTTGAACAATGAAAATAGGCTAAATGTATGATCAGAGGATAACATCCTCTGTCAAAATAAAGGGGGGTTTATGCCTGAAGAGGTAGTTATTTTTTCTCTGATTATATTTACGCAATTCAAGGGTACTTTTAAAAGAGAAGATTAGTGACATAGATGTTTTTTCAATAACCAACATACAGGTTGGAAACAACTGAAACACACACACAGGCCCCAACGGGTTTCGCAGTTCAATCAATTCATCATCAGTAAAGACAGAAAAAAAGGGAAATGCCCAATGGTATCAATAGCACGAGAAAAAGTTCAATTCCAGACTAAAAAACGGCATTTTAAAGAAGGTTCTTTTGTAAAGTGGCACTACCAAAATAAATATTGTTGCTGCCAACAACAAACAGTGGGGTGCTTAAGTGTGGAGCTAGAAGATTGTTGGAAAAAACGTCTTGATTTCATGCCCCCATGCTCCTGGTTATGAACCGTCTCCAATGAGTTTGGACAAAATGATACAGAACACAAACTATATGAAAATCAATATAAACTGCACATTCAGCCTCTGACTTATTCGGACTGAAGCGATGTGGAAGAAATGAGCATTGGTTTAGTCACTCACTCTGTGTGCAGAAACACACACATATAAACACATGTGCAGGACAAATACATGAACAAGTGTCAATAAAGTGTACAAAACACACGAAGACAGCGACTGGGGAGTGAATGAAGAACCAGTGCCCATAGGAGGTGAAAACGAAACACACACACAATCCCTAACTATTGGACCCTTGTGGGGATTGGGGGAGATCGAAATACGGCACACCAAGGGGACGGAAACAGCCCGAGCGCCGTGCACTAGGAGTGAACATAAGCGAAACTGACCAACGGATCAGACAAAACCAGTGCATGCATCGGACAGCTAGAAAGTGTGAGTGAACTATCAAACTTAGAGGCAATTTTATGGTTGATTACTCTTCTGATGTCGGCTCTGTGTGTGCTGGACAAATCATACCTGCAAAAAAGCGTTGAACTTCAAATTAATGAGTTGAGAGAAACAAATCTGTGCTGTGGAACGGAATGCAAACCATGCGCGTTAATCAATTATACAAATAAAACAATTCGACCTTGTTACGTGTACTGTGCAATTTTCAAGCATAAACTTAGGTTCCAAATAAGGAAGATAACNGACATGGTAATTTAGTGATTTGGTGTTTGTGTGAAGTAGGTTTTTGTTTGATGTCATGGGAATTCACGGATACCACTGCAAGTAGGTTGTGATTTGGAGGTTTAGATCAGAGGCCCGCGGTTGATTTCCGTCAATATAAAACGTTGAGAATGAAGCTGCAAATAAGTCTCTTTGTAAAACAATAGAGACAATTATGTCAACAAGTATTTTCTCCCTATGCTAAAAGACAGGAAATATATTGGACTCCCAGGTTCTCTCAAATTGTACCACATGGTCATTATCCTGAAAACCGTATAGCATGAAAGGGCGGTTCAAGTAGTCTATATTTGGGCATTCAAAACAACACGTGGATCAAGAACAAAAGATTATTGATAAATCAGAAGCAAGATATA
>UZAN01049978.1:0-21174 GCA_900618425.1 Echinostoma caproni
TGGTGATGATCCAAGCAGTGAATCGGCTGCATTTTGTGCACGAAAGGAATGTTCTTGTGGATGGTGCATTTAAGCACCCAATTGGGATTGAAAACCCTCGTTTATAAATATATACCTTCAGTTGGATAATTAGTCTATAGATAGTGATCATTTGAAAATTTGTGACGAGGTGGAATTTCACATCTACATTTGGAGAAAATATTCCGTTCTCCCTCAAACTCATACCCATCAAAGTATCTATCGCGACAGACCTTAATTTGTCTCCGGGACATACTCCTGGGACTCGATTGCGAATGTCTGACGCGAACAAAAGGATTAAAATATCTCCCATAACCCCGGGATTTGTTGCAGTTTTTGTGCAATAATGATTGACGTAGTGGCAATGTGTATGTTCAGTATCCAAATGTGGGGATTATCCCCCAAGATAAGCGAATAGTGGGCAATAAAATTTTATCAGAGTTTTGTCCGGATGATCATAAAATTGCTCTCTCTCTCTCTCTCTTGAAATTCTGCTCACGTTCAATAAAAAAGATCACATCCCCTCTTCGGCCATTTATTGGATCAATACCTCAGTGGATTTAACCTTATTTTGGGACCCCCTGATTCGTTTGTTTTCAGACATATTCAGATGCAAATAAATCACTCTGCTCAAGAGCAAACATTTTTTCAAACAGCATCCTCCGGAACTAGAAGTTTCATATGAAATTTATTTTGAACCCATAACAATGTGCAGCTCGTTGTCCAAAGTCCATAGCATACAAGTTATGAATGCCATCTAAACCATTTATTTTACTTGTGTAAGTTTGCATGGTGTGCTGGAAAACTTCGTAAACCGTTTCATGGCTCCCCGGACTTGACGTGTCACTTCTTGTTTGCCCCGTTATAGTGATATTCCGATCAGCGAGGTTGATTAGTTGCTACAAATCAATTTCTATCCCCGTCAATTAACACCAGCTTGCAGCTTCATTCGTCAACATCCACAGAACTGTAACTATGGATTTGCGTGGTTCTGATGAGAGCTGACGGTTTTGAGCTCACGTCGTTTGAGGTGAGATGAAATGCATTGATGGATTCAATGACATTACCTCTGAACAGTAGACATTTCATTCTCCAGATTTTCTTTTTGTCTATTATCACGGACTCTATTAGCACGGACTCTTGAGCTCTTTTCTGTGTTTACGCTCACTTGGTAAACCAGGTGGTGATCCGTGCTCGCTGATACACATGTCACTCTGATTACATGCGTCCTGTAAAAATGATTAATCAATAGTTATTTAATTTTAAAATATTCAATAAAATAGGATGAAACATTTTTTAAGGATGGCAATTTCGGTGTTAATTTGTTTCACAAAACTGATGTATGAAGATTTACAAGAACGCTCATCGGGATAGTTCCTTTTTACACCCCTTGGTACGTCTCTACACCTTTGGAGCTTAGGTGAATGATGGGGTGATTCGTTTGTGGCCTTGAACGCTTTTATTAACATGACTTAGTAGATACTCAATTTTCTAAATGCTTGGAAATATCAGAGTGATTAACTACTGCGCCTACATTCTCTTAACATATGCTATCCTGAGCACTCGTACATAATCCAACAACTGGAAAGTCTCTACCGAAGTATGAGGCAGTAAATAAAATACTTCCATCAAACCCTGTGCAAAGGAACAAACTTCTTGTTCTGATATTACAACTCAACCCGAACAGTATCCGTGAATATCTGAGTTTTTGAACAGAATGTAACACGACACTGATATGTCAACAAGTCGTCTTTTGGTGGTGGCTAAGTGACTCATGGACAATAGTCCTAAATTCACTTTCCGTGAATGACAAGTCAGCTTTCTCTGTGTGAGTTGATCAAATATGTTGTGTATACAACATATTGGAAGTAGAAGCAAGTTGCTCACTTGACGTTCGTGAATTGTTCGCCAATCAAAAACATGTTCTGGGAGGTTCGGAAATTAGAGAAAGTAGTGTGTATGTCCGGTGCGATTACCTCTCTCACACAATGCAAATCACCTTTGACAGGGTTTCAACTGACGGTGAGAATTTTATTTTCCCTCAGGAGCTACAATGTACCCCGGGGAAAATATGCATAGGTAAACATTCTGCCCATTTCCATTGCAATGATTCGGTACTTCACTTCCGCTTCCAGTATCATCGAATCATTTACTCTGTCCGATTCTCACTCTATGGCTTTTCCTCTCAAGGCTTGGTGGAGGTCCTCACACACACACATGTTCAGCATATCAATGAGTTCTTTGTTGCTTATCTCCCTATTCCAATATTTTTCATGCATACTGAAATGGAAAATCAATGCCTGCTATATAAACATGCTCCAGTTCTCGGTAAAAAACGATTGGCGAAAATGTGGGGGTAAATGAAAAAACTCAAGTGATTTTAGTTGTCACAAACCAATGTGTAAAAACGCACAAATTTGACATGCGATTTCACTCTGAAAGTGTTTTGTAGGTTGCTATTCAATCTCTCACTTACAGAAACGAGAGGCACAATCTTGTGAAACACAATCATCGAGGATCGTGTGCGTGCGACGGTACAGTGGACAGTTCACGAATTCACTTGCAGAAGGAGTAAGCAACGATCACGGCGCAGAGACAAATGAGACTTGAACTGGGCACGCACTTTTCTATCTCGGTGAACAATGAGTGAGCAACGAGAAATTACTCAAGTATTAATACTTGGCGATAAAAGAGGACAGTTGAATTTCAATGTGAGGACAATGCATTTGTTTCCATCGTGTGTGTATGTGTTTGTGTCTGGAGTGAGTGCATCGTGAGTGAAAAAGCGAGAAATGCGTGGTTGGGACGGGAAAGTGACAGTAGAATCGAGGTCGTGTAACAATTGGGGTCAACAGCAGCTAACACGTGAATAACGGAAAGCGGTTTACAATGGGGTGAAACTGCCTCAGGAAAGAACTGGGTGAAAAAGCATCTCATTTGTACTATGTCACAGACTAAGACTATTTTAAATGCCCGTTTTTAATCATATACTTGATTTGCTCTTAGGTGTAAATGTAAAGCTCGTAGTTTACTCAAGCGTAGCTACTTTGTTCAGGATGTTTAAAATATCGAGACTAGTAAAGGCTGTCACTGTTCGTATTTTTCTCAAATAAATCTATTAAAATGTTGATGTTCTATCGGTTCACTTATTATGCGAGCAACTCTTATATCAGCACCACCTTTGAATGCTCCGTAAGGAAACAGTTAGGCCGTCAAACTGACCTTTGATGCTCCACTGATTAATTATTTCTGTTCGTGTCTGAAGCCATTCCGTGAAATTGGAAAGATTTGTTATAAACATTTGTTCTCTATATATGATTGTTCCGTCAAGGAAAGAAAAACTGATTCTACAGCAAACTCTCACAGATGAAAAACATTCATAGTTATTAGTCAAATTACATTCTCGTCCCAGACAAACTAACCCTCAATGACCAACAAAGACATCAGAAATGCACACACACATATACACGATGTCAAGCGATGGATTCTGATTGTCTCCGGGTCAATTCTTGTGCTCTTCAGGGTATTTTTATCGTTCTTTCAAGCACACACAAATGCACTGTATTCCACTGTTTGAATGAACCACCTTTTGCTTTCTATCATCTCCTATGTCCCTTATGTTTGATAAAGCTTTCCGCGCAAAGTATTATCACACAAATATTTCAATCTTCATTAATACGATCGCTAACCTGAAAACAGAGACAAAACACCATGGATGTTTAGCATCCTTAAATTGCATAGAGCGGTGTAGTAAGCGGTCCCAAGAGGTTTTATCCCATCTAGTAATTTTTATGTGAGGTAGTTTGAGACCACTGTCCCGACAAATGAATAAATGAAACAAGTTTGCCAAATGGTATGTATACAATGTGCCCAAGTTCGCAACAAATGTGGCCTAATGCAGTCTTGCAATATTCCTCTTGAGGTGAAAATCACATCATTTCTTTTGGTCAGAGAAATTTTATAAATTACGAAACCATTGTAATGTTCCTTTTAAATCACATTCCGTACTCCTGGTGTAAATTTAGAAGAGAAAGGTTTGTGCACAATGAAAAACCGGTCTCTTATCTACCCGTGGAATGCAAATCACGTTTTATCAATTCGTATACCACTCTGCGAAATGTATGGGGTAGACTCTAATTTTCCCAATGAGTATGTTGCCAGTGGATAGGGTCTAACGACAAACTTTGAGCACTGTGCAAAATGTGTTACCAAAATATATTCCCAAAATCGTATAAGTAAACTGCTTACTTACATAACCAATAGAATGACGTTAAACGGAATATGGGATCCGAAGAACCTCTGAGATAAATGATCTTCTGAACTAACTTTGATCAATTTCACAATCCATACATTTCAGTAGACGGAGGCCATCTTATCACCTATCATGATCTCCCTCATCCTCTTACTTCTATACTATTATACTCCGGCAAGCTCTTCTCTCTAACTTCAAAGCCCAAGTAATAGACAGACAAAAAAGGTGATAGTGCTTTTGTTGAGTAAATATCAGGACTCATCAAGGCCAAACAATTCAGTACTTACAAGCTTTGTACTGTAACTTTTTCTACCTTGATAGTATAAGCCATCAAAGGTGTCCTCTGGATTAGTTTGATCTAGCAAAACATTGTTCAAACTTGGATGCCGTAGCTACCAATCGAACACTGCGTCACTAACATTGGATAAACATTACACAAAGCTATATGTGTGTTTTCTTGACCACAGCAATTTGCGTAACTGTTTCAAATGAAACAAACTTAATAAACAAGATACGCGCTTCTGTTGTTCACAGTCAACTTTTTCTCTGGTCAAGAATAAGTTTACTGACATCAGTCTCTATATCCTGTTTCCCAGTCAAACACCCGACTCATTACTGGTCCATTAAAAAAAGTAACTGCTCATTTCTTTGTGATCTTACAACTAATTCCGATCCGATTCTCCTTCAGTACTATGACGATGTAACCGTTCTTTTCTTCCTCCTCGATGGTTTTTATTTTTCCCATCCCCAGATTTCCTTGTTTTACTTCTTTCCACTTACATGTATCTATTATCACCTTAAAATATATTGATGTTAACTTTTCTCTTACTGAGGAAGAATTTATGTTTATGTTTCGATGTAACTGCCCAGCAGCTCACATTTTTATCTTGTTGTTCCAACTGTAAATTCTGCAAAATAAATCACAGCTTATATCAAACAGGATCCCCCGTGGTCTTTGTATATGAACGCTGTCGCTAAAATCTTTTCATGTATGTTTATTTGTTTCACACCTGTGATCTTCAAAGGCTTCACCAGATTTATTTATTCGTTCTCCATTTCCCACCTGTATTTGGGATGGTCTCACTTCGTCCTGTCAGAATTACATCACACACATGGTAGGCCCCTGTCTTTGATACAATTCGTCACCAATAAACATTTGCTCTCTCGCGACCAAATCTGAAACAACTTTCCATCGGACAACAATCACCCTCACTTGACAAAAACAAAACTTTAACAATGCACGTTCACTTCAGGAACTGGGCGACGTCACTAAGCCCTTCATGCGCGAACTACTACTCATGCTTTGTTGCTTCGTGTTTCGATATATACTTTCCAATAAACAAGTCAACTGGACAGAACATTTTGTGAGCTTTGAAATGACGACTTGGCATTCTCAAATACCTAGCCTTTTCTCACAGTATACTTGATTATGCCACTATTGAGTGGTTTCGACGACGCAAATACACCGGTGGGCATGAAAGTGAAAACCTACCTTGATTTTATTCAACAAGAGACTGGTTCACATAAGTGGACGATGGATCACCCTAAATGACAAAGCATAAAGTAATTGAGTCAAATAACTGAGGAACTTTTATTGTACCGCACCTATCCTTCTCAAGCGCGATTCTGTCTGGATACTTTGAGCCGCAACGATTTGGTTATCAACGAATCAGAACAAGTCCGTTTTCGCCTCTAGCAAATATAGTTATATAAATATGAAAAAATCCACATCATCCCCATTCCCGCCTCTGCTCTGTTCGGAAACCATACAAAATCTGCTATTCCAATACAAGTGGCAAACTCACAAAATTGTGCAAATTGGATTTGCCTTTTCCTTTTTAAGTCAATGTACGAGCCAGAGAAGCAAATTATCAAAAATATCTTGATTCACTATTTCGGACGGAGTTTACCGAGATCTGGAGTGAGGATCTCGGGTGAAATTTTAGGAAGCAGTTTAATCCATCGTGCGATGAATTGAGGGTAAATGGTAATACGGGAAGCTGATAAAAGAAAACATAAAACTCAAATCTATTCATATTTTGCCCGCATTTGTCTCACTAAAAGTGGTTTATTAAACAAAGCATTTACGTAGCATTTATTTGGTTAATCGATTGAAAAAAACTGAATGAAATTTTCTACCTTCAATTTTATGTGCAAAGTTTAGTCATTCCCATGGGATAAATATACTCTCTGATGCCAAAGAACTGCAAGGAATGAAGAGAATATAAACAAACAGCAAGCGAGCAAACCACTACTGTAGGACCACTGTTTCTTAGAATGGAAGAGGTAATGGAACGACTGGAAGCTTTATTTCCCAGACCAAGTCTTAAGGATTGAAAATTAAAGATATTTGTAGCAGAAGAATCCGGGTGTCGCGTAAATAAGGCAACTGTACATCAGCACAGCCTTTAAACCGTTTCTGTTTTCACTCTGAGTTATATTTCCTATGTTTCCATCTCACTGACCATTCGTCTGCTATCGATCCGTTTTAAAATAAAGGCGTATTTGACATTCGTAGAACTGTAAAATGATCGCAAGTGCACCAAGCTCTGGATTTTATTCAATGAATCATTATTCTACGGGATTTACAATGTGATTCTTATTCCATATTGTTATTGCTATGGTTGATGGACTATCATCAGGGAGATCAAAGCAGTGCAAAAGCAAACTGAACTGCGTCGAAATTTCCATTCAATAACTTTGAATATCTCTAAGGTTTTGTAGCTCCACCAACCCCTCAACTTGTTCAACAATAAGCAATCTTTTTACCAATATATTGAAATATGCTGATGATGTGGTTTTATGTCAAATCTCAAAACATTCAAGCATCATCATATTCTGAGAGCTTATTTCAAATCAAACTTCAAATCAATCTGATCATCATTCGAACTGTTTCATTGCTTTGAATTGATTTTTTCTTTGCTGCCATCCGTGTACACATTAGAACCCGTAGCCATCAACTTTATACCCCCCTCCAAACAGAAGTACCTCAAACCTCTTAGGGAGTCAACCACAGTGATTTGTCCATGCAATCATTAATGTTGTTATACTATGACGCTTTGTCTCAGAAAAATTTGCAAGTTCGTACATGGTAGCATGGAACATTTGAATAGCTGTTCACTCCGCCATCGGAACATGATTCATCCTTTCATACATCCTGGTTCCCCTACAATTTTCCTTGTCCCGCGACTTGCCAATCATTAGCCACAAGTGTATTATTCTCTGGAACAATTTAATGCAATTACAATCTTATCTTTTTACATGTACTCTAATGAGGCTTGTTCCCATAATAATCTCACAGTGTGTATTGGTAAAGGTTACACAGAATGGTTTTCACATTGACTATTGTAACAACCTTGGCAACTTACCATTCCGTTTGAGTATGATTCGTGTTCATGTCTCACTAGACCTTTTGGTTCATGGTATCTGCATTTTCATCTCTTTCAGATTGTCAGTTTGCTCTCTCCACTGAGAACCTCCTGTCTGTCGACGGTTCCAGCCCACACCTAGACTCGGCTCACTTGCAGTTGTTTGGTGTATCCGTTCACGGGGGACATCCTGCGGCACACACAATCCAAGCATCTCACACTATACCTTTTTAGTTTAAGATGTCATGTTACTATGTGGATAGTACGGCAGAGCGAGTACTTCATCGTTTCATTTTGTCTTGTACTTGTTGTGCTGCTCTTGTTATCGCCTCCAGGCGCCACACGGATGCGCTGGATACGAAAACAAGAGCAACACAACATGTACAAGACAATGTGAAACGATGGATCAATCGCACTATAGTACTATTCACATAGTAACACGACATCTTAAATTGATATTCGGACATCTTAAAATAATGCTGTGACATCTTAAACTGACAGGCGCGAATGCTAGCATCACTGGTCACAACGAAATTCAATGTAATTCAATACAATGTTAAATTCCAAACTGCAGGAAAAAAAACGTTAACTGAGTTTTTCTTTTCGTTCAACCATCTCGGCTTCAGACATATTTATCGGGTGTTTGAGGTCTTATGCTACATAAAATAACCAGAATGCAGGGGGAATAACTTAAAAAATATGCGTAACACTGAAGCTAATTTGGCAATTCGGGGATACTGGTTGGGCTGAAGGAGACAGGGCAGAATATACTACGAACGGCAAGAACTCGTCGCTTAGTGGAAACTCAAGTAAGTGAGTGGCCTGTGGCTGGTTGCACTACAATCCTGTTTTGTCACAGCTCATCGAATAGAAGGATTTTCATCATTATTATGGCCTTTGTTCGTCGGTATACCAGATTGGAATTACTTCTACTTAAACACTCACGGATTTACCCACATGATTCCCTTGGGTTTTGAAATTCATACAAAAGGCACAACCGGGCTGAGTTGTTCTTTAGCGCAACCTTTCGTTCAAAAAGTCCGTCCCATCACTACTGAGTAGGAACATACATATCTTCAACCCGAAAATCTCGGATTGATCACTTGCCTGATTTGCATAAAAAAATTTTCGATGAGCCCGCATGTTCCTCGCAAGTTGGTGCCCATCGATGGATTCAATCTGTACTGGTAGGACAGAGTTTCATGTGGTAAGAAAACCAGTGCTGGTGTGGCCACCTATGGCAGTAATTCGTGGTAAGTCAGATATTATTCGCTCCTATTCAAGCAACGGTATTGAATTTTTTATCTCTTCAGTGTCATCCAGAATTATCTCAACGTAGAAGTATCTTCCTAGCAAACCAATACATATATTGCTCCCTTTTTTGTACATAAAACATCTGGGCTTTCGTTGACTCATTTCTACCTTTTTGTGCCACTGCTAAAGGAAAACCTGCAAATTAATGCGAGTCACTTTAATTAAGCCTCAGCCCGGCCTCACTCTTTTGACCTAACGGATTTATGCGTTTTACGGAAGAGAGGTGACTCCGTTTTAAACAGAATTACTGTAAACTATCTGAATTATCTACCTCTATCTACGTGCACCAATGATTATTATCTACTTCTTCTAAGGCCTAAGATATATGCCCGTTCTGCCTTTCGTTCGTTTAGGCAAACTGATCAAGTTAAAATACATCTTCCTAACACATCACGTGAGTTCATTCGTCTTTTTCAAAGATCCCTATCCTATGCAGCTTCCTGGTTCTCTTTTGAGCATGCACTGAACAATGACGTTCATTTTTTGTCGATATAATCAATTCCATCTTTGAAATCGCTTGAAAACTTTATTTTGCTGCAATGGTCCTACCACCGCTCCAAAACTCAAAACATTAAGAATAAACAAAGAACACCTAAGATATCCTGAACTCATCAATGGTCAGATACATTTCCACATTGATCAAAAAGGATATTAAGCGTACCGACTCGTCCTATGCGAATCAACTCCTATGTAGCCACAACAGAAGACATCTACGGACAGACATTTGGATCCGATGTGGAATAAAATCCAGACCAACTTAATGTGTTGTGGACGTTGAGAGTTTAATCGTGCATTTACACAGCCGAGTAGTGATACTCATGTCTCATGGCTCGCACAAGATTCTTCCAATATACCCCCATTCTTGAAGGAATAATTGTTTGAACTACCTTGTACAACTAAATCATCCACTGGTATGGGTCCCGGCGGTCTATCATCATCCATTCAAAGTGTGGTGCCTTTACTCTGATGGATGCTTTTACTTCTCTCCCTAACACATTATTTAGCACGTATTCTATCCCTGATTGCTGTAGACTCGTCACGGTCATTCTTATTCCAGTACCCTATCCAAACGTTTCTGTCCCACTGCTCTGTTAAATTATGTTTTTAAACTGGCAGAACGTACCATTCCCAAACTTTTGTCTGCTTATTTCAGTATCCCCAAATACCATCTCCATTTTGCTTATAAATCAAATAGATCCACTTCGGATTCTGTCGCCTCTGTTGTTCATTACGCTACTAAATCCCTAGACGCATCCGCTGTTTTCTTTGATGTTTTATCGGTTTTTGATTCTGTTCCCTTTTGCCCTCCTCCTTCGTAAAATGAATTCATTTGGCTGTTCCAAACAACTAGTGGAATGGCTTTTTAACTACTTCACAAGCAAGACTCAGCATAATCGGCTGGGTACGAAAACATCTAAGCCGCTCGTGAACAATTCGGAAGTGCTCTAGAGTGCGGTACTTTCTCCGTTCTTGTTTTCCATCAACATCAGTGACCTGTAAGGGAGTTATCCAGCCCAATTATTTAGATACTCTGACGACCTAGCCCCTTTACAAGCCATTTCTGTGTCTGAGGACCCCTTAAATGTCTTTATCAATCTATTGCATATCCACAAAACTTTCCGTTCGTTCTTGACTGTCTCTTACTTTATAAAAATGCTTCAAATGCACCTTTCCTCAATCTTAATCTGTTTATCCTCATGATCTACCAGTCATAAAAACAGATCCTTTAGCTACAGTATATTCTGTGAAGTATTTAGGAATTACAATTGACACAAACTTAAAGTGGTCATTCCATATTTACAATTGTGTAAAACACTTCGTGGATTATCTTTTCAACTTCAAAAACTTAAGCAGTCCAATGCCAAACAAAAAAACATTTCACTTTGTTTATCAATGAGTTTTTTCTATTCTTCTTTATTGTTTCCTGGTATTTCCTGCTAGACTTCTCACGGAAGACTTCATTTTATCCATCCGGTTTGTTGATTATCAGCCTTGTGTCTTTCATACCCTAAAAATATGTGAACTACTCGTGTCCTCATGTGAAACATCTACACATAAAACCTTTTCTGATCCCACTCATCCTTTACGTGACGATCTATCCAAATGCTGTTCTCATTCACCCACAAGTTCCATATATCGTTTGGTACCCTCTAGCAATAACCTGTATACTAATTATACAGTTCACTAGCTCTCTTGAATCCTTGAAACCGACGACGCGTTTCTGCTGAATTTCTCAGCAACCTTGGACGCTAAACGTTTTTATTTGTATAAGTTCCTTCTTTCAATGGGTTGATATGTATTTTTTGGCTGAAATGCGGACATCTGTCCACGTAAAAGTCTATACAAATATAAGAAACATGATTGTAAATGCAGGCAAAAAATAGGAGAGATAAAAGCTCAGCTTTCATTTTTCTTCATTTTGATTTCTTTTTTTTTTTTGATTGAACTGCACCTACGGAAGATTGGAAGATTGGAATTATCGAGGGTTTTCCTTTTGACTAAAGCCGTCTTATTTGACAACCTAGTGGTCATAAATTGATTCATGGTCATGATTCTTTGCCCTCTGCTTCCAAAGAAATTATGACAGCAATATCTTTTCAGTTTTCTCACGCACTGCATTAAAGGCAAATGTCGTCGATGCCCTTGTGTAATCATTCATTGGATAGAAGTGGCGATAAAAATTGCAATTAACTGGTTTTAATTTCGTTGGACTAAAGTTGAATCGACTACTGCTTTGAACATCAGTTACATTGAGAACCCCAGCATTAATTAGGCAGTGCTGGCTACCATTACATCAACTCAGATATCATATATTTCAACCCTGCCCCCCCCCCAAAAAAAAAACACATTTAAGTAACAAATGATCGGTTACGATCAGCTTCGATGAATGCATTAATCCACTCTCAGCCTTTCCGGATAATTTCCGAAAAGCTGGTCGAGTGTTTTACCTTCAATGTTTAGCGCATTCAATTTGGTTTAGTTAACTTTATCAAGGAACCTAAAATAACATTAAATTAATTAATAATATTAAATTATCATTATGGGACAATAAATCTTATAGCAGAAAAATCAGTTTATAATTTGCTTTCGGACGGAATACTCCCGTATTACCCAACTAGAAATGATGGGATTAGCTAGTTCGAGCATAAACTCTTGATCAAAGAAGCCTTATAGATTAGTGATAGAGCATAATAAATCTGTTTCGTTGCAACCCAATAAATCGGTTACTGTAGGATCCATTTGAGAGGGGAGGATACTGCGATCAATCAAAGATAATCAAAGCGAATGAACAAGTGGGTGGTAGGTTAGAGATTTGCAGTGTATTTCACCCACCTGCCCCCAAAGAAAAGAACTCAAGGTAACTTTCCCCGCTAAATAAATGTCATCTAATAAATTATACAATCGGTCATTCCATGAAAGTGAAGTTAGGATAAAGCATCGAACAAGTGTGAGTTTTGCCATTTGAAAATGCCAGAGCCATATCTCGGTAAACTAAATCTCAGCAATTCTACACTAAAATGCTGGCCTCATCGGCGCGTGGCCTACAAAACAATCCAGCCCGCAAAAAAGAAGCTCCAGAAGTGTTCCAATGATAAATCGTCTTTTGCCAAAGTTTACGGAGCTGATGGGCCGTTAAATAGTATTGTGTAGTAACAAGTAGTAGCATTATGAATGAGCACATGAATAAACAACTCTCCTTCAAATACCTTGGTTTCGTCTTGTATCATATTCCCGCTTATCACGGGCTACATTTAGTGCGTTTAAAGTAACTTTTCAGATCAATACACTTCAGAAATATTGTTTTCTTCTTATCGACTTCACTGGCGTGACCCAGTCCACCTTCCTTATATTTTGGTTAAAGACTGAGAAAATATCTCCAAGTGGTTGAAGTTTATTTTGGCATGCAGTGCCATGGGTTTGAAACGAAGTATATTACACGGCCTGTCCAAGTATGATCGAGTCAGTGAACTCCAAAAAAATCAGCTAATCAAAGTTACCCCAGCAGCAGAATCACCCTAATCACTGTTCACTCCGTCTGTGCATAAACACAGAGCTCTAAGTGTTCTATTATTCTTTACATGTATCGATTTGTTTCTAATCCAGAAACAAAAGTATTATCCCGAGCGTGGCAGCTTTTTCATGTCTTATCCTTTGTTCTTTGTTATATACGTGCTCTGTCCATATAGCCACTAAATATGTTCACCCGTCGGAAGTAATTAGTGTCCGATCAGTGCGTACGTTGTTTATGATGGATGTTTCAGCGAGCTTTTCTTCATGAAAGTAAGTCACCTGTGCTGGGAACGTTGCACGTCTACTAAGCATGACATCACACAATCACCTCGTAATTGAATTGAATTGATTGAAAAATGCAACACCGAACTGGGGTCCACCTTCGTAAGTTTCCCTCTCTATGACTTCTGATCAGGAAACTGTAAGAAGTCAATCAAATCTGAGGGATCAGTTTGATAATCTTGTCGATCACGTGTTTTTGATGGTTAATATGGAGTAGATGAATGCGTTCAGTGCGCTTCTCTCTAAGCAGAATTCTTCTCCGGTCGCAGCGCAATGGATTTCACGTTGCCAGGTTCTAGCCGCACGTCTGATAAATAATGTGTCCTAAAAGGAGTGATGATCAATACGGGTACATGAAAGGTTTGAATATATCGAATTGAGTAAATCAACAGACCAAATCCTATTCTCATCCTCCTCGTTGGTCAAGACATCTTTCATATGGCTTTGTACAAAGCAAAATGTCCCATATTATCACGCAATCGTCTTTTGATCGGATAACTATAGGCCTAACGAGGGAATCCAAGGAGGTTCCCATCACAATGCCGTCAATTTATTTCATAATTCATTCAGACATTTGCGTCACACGAAAAGAAATACATCGCTTCAAAGTCAAAGCCAAAGTTTTATTATGGGCATTATTGCAAGGAGATGCTTTTCTCGGGGTGTTTACACGAATTTAACTGTAACAATGATGGATAAACTTTCATATGCTATTTTCGGTTATGTTATATGTGCTCATGGATGTTGGAATGTAATGTTGATGTGTTAATGATTCGCCAAGTTTCAACGTGATAGAGTCAATCGTCGTGGCACAAACGATATGAGATGGTAAGGAGTTCCGGGCAGTGCACACTCTGATGGTGAAGGAATGACGTCGACAGTCCAGTCGAGATTTTTGGAGTAGTAACTTAAATAGATGTCCCCGTAGATGAACGTTTGATAACAACGTCAAAAGTGGTCGACAACAATGGTTTGGGTTGTGTAATATTGGGTACACTAAAATCAACGCTCCTCGAATCCGATGATACTGAGCAGAGTATAGACCCAATGACTGCAGTCTCTCATGCATGAGTCATAAGAGTCCTGTGACCATCTTCGTGGTGAGCTCCAACATCTTATGATCTCGTTGTAACCATGGATTCCAGCTTTGGATGGCGTACTCAATATGCGGCCGGATGCATGCTAATAGCAGACATGGAAATAAAGATCGTTCAAAATGACGAAAACCAAGTTTAAGTAGACCGATATGTTTGAGTGCTGCTGATGACGCCTCGACATAGTTAACAGAACATCTTAGGTCTTCGTGAACAAAAAACACCCAAGTCCTTCTCTGTTGATGCATGCGGCAGTAGTTTATTTGCGAACTGAGTTATAAAAAATGAAATCACAAGGCAATACATTTATAAACAGAGAACAAACGTCGATCGAATACATCCTCTGAAATGTGATCCACATTCACTGTCATTTGACAAGTTTTTGTTACAATCGATAACCATTTTTTCCATAATATATTTCACATTCTCTCCATTCCAATCACAATCACAAAGTTATAGAGATTAGTGAAAAATCGTTATTCGCTAGCCAACACTTTGATCAAAATTCGTGAATTATTCAATCGCAAGCCCAAATTTGAACGAAGTTCTGCCGATGGGGTACTTATCAGGAGGACGAGTATTGTTACATACCTGTTTTGTAAGCAGGTTATTCCGAACAGACGTTGTGACATTCTTAAGTACATCCATATATTTTCCTTTCCGTGATACACGACCATTAGTAAAAAACTTCAATAAGGACACCACAACGACTTTTGAATGAGGCACCATTACCCCTTAATTATTGATCTATTAGGCTTAATGCGCAAATTGCGCTTGTGTAACAAATCTACGGATCAAGTGACGATCCATTTATTCATCCACGTTTATTCGAAGCCGATTCAGCTGCCATTTTGCTCGTGATGGCAGTGACCCAACTTGCAAGTAAACCATCTCACTGCTATTAGAACGGTTGTCTTTTCTATAAAAGCTACTCCCGATATATGATATATTTGCTTTCACTCGCCGACCAGAAAGATGATAGAATACAGATATGTCACTGGTTCAGACTAATACATTAAGAAAGCGCAGTAATCGCCATGACATCATTAAGCTGTCCGAAAACGTTCTTCGAATTACCCACTCAGGTTCATCGGACCGTTCGCATTCAACACTTACCAAAAAAACGAACGCATTTGCTAATGTCGAATAAAATGCATTATCACTATGCAGGGGATCAGTGATTACCGTTTTTCATCCCAACAGTATCAACCGATCGGGAGGCATCTGTTGTCTGATAGCAAGCTGCACTGATAGGTTTGCGAACATCGATGGAGCGCTGGATCACTGCTACAAGCACTCAAATAAGTACCTGATATTAATCTTCGACATGTAACATGTGCCTTGGACTCTAATGATTATCCGTTTCCTACGGTAAAAAGTATGTCTCGTGGCGGCTATTCCATTCAAGTGGTGGATTGCGAACGACATACATCCGAAATATCCGGACCGGAATCATCATTTTCTGTCCGTCCGTCTGTCTGCCTGTTTGTCCATCTATCTGCGTGAGATTAGATTTCCCAAAAATATCTGGTGACCAGATAGAAGAAAAGCTAGAGAAAACACTTTTTGATGTCTCGTAAACTATTGGTAATTATCCAATGAACATGGGTGCAATTTTCACTACGGTTCCTTTCTCCGGTGCTAGGCTTGGCAGCGGTCACGCTTTGGGGTAAATCCCGTTAATACTGTTTTATAATTCATTCGATACTAAATCTTTTCTAGATTTGTGAATTGTTTTGATGTATGTTTGATGTCTCCTCAATAGTGGATAGACGTCTCTTAAGACCGTTATGTTGAGTGAACAACTTTTATTGCCATGACCTTAGATGAATCGATCATGGTACATCCTAAAGGAAGAATCAACGACATGATCGAGGTGCGGATCACATAAAGTAACACAATATACTCTCTGTACATAGTTTTATCCTATCACAACCAGATAGAACAACACAAATAACTTCCACATAATTGTAGTGATCTCTAGATCAATTTATCTAAAAGCAGCTTCTTTCACCTAATGGATTTAGTTTCAAGCTATCAAATAGGCAAAAATCAATTTGTTTTATATACTGACCGATTACACCAAAATCTGGAACACAGTGATAAAAGCTGAGGTTTCACTAACACTCAGAGCCGTTCGTCAATGGTCGATGGAGAATGAGATTACGTGCAGCGCATCCAAATGTCAGAGAGTATTACAGCATCACAAAATTCCGTTTTCATACTTACTCGGAGATCAACGACAACCAACCACATCCATCAAATGAGAAGGGTCTTGTTGTAGTTGTCTAAGACGAATTAAGCTATTCGTTTAACTGCTCTAGAGCGTCCTCTGTGGCTCAAAAGCATTTCAGTTTGATTAAGGGAGTCTTTAGTAGATTTTAGCAAAGGTTATTTCCGTGTTTGTTATCAGTGTATATTCAATCACAAATTGAGCATACTATTTAGGGCACAATCGCAAGAACCGGAATGTCCACAACAAATGGTCATTAGGATACTGAATGGACTTCATTTCAATATCTCTGTGGAAAGACTGTAATATTTGGGATTATATTTCATTCTTTATCACAGACTTGCTCTTTATGTAGCAAAATCCCTCACAATTCATGGTGACTGCTGTTCACTTTGTAGCCCAAAGTCCACCTCAGCGGACTTTAATTAAATTTAGTGAGTCGAGAATGTCGACAAGAGTTTCATCACTTCTCTGCCTGTGCACTATTTGGAATTGTGCATGATATAACGTTGCCCTGGATCCCACAATTCAATCTTTCAAGCATGAACTTGATGAATCTTTGGCCTGGCTAAAACTTCGATATTCATAAAGTACAAGACGAGGGAAACCATTTGATATTTCTCATCGAAAACATTGTGCGTAGCGCCAACCAGCTCATGCCTGAACTGACTGACTGCCATTGAAGACAACACCTGAACAAACACGAATTGGCAATTTGGTTCAGCCAGGGCATGAGCTGGTTGGCGCAGTGGTAACGCACACGCCTTCCATGCGATGGGTCCGGAGTTCAAATCCCGGGCAGAACGGTGGATATGCACTACTGATGAGCTCTAATACGAGCGAAACTCGAGTCTAGTGCTTCCGACCGTATGGTTGAATCGATGAACTGAGGATTGTGCGTGTAGGTGAAGTCCGAAGGATAGTCAGTCAGATCAATCAACATCCCAAAGTCTCGATATCTCTCTTTTCGTGCATTGCTTTTAAGATCCTACTACGTAGCTTGCTTTACTTTCCGAATTCGTACACCTTTAAGACACACCATTTTTTATTCTGTTGCTTTTCAGCATACGCTGCCTTGCTCAGTTCGCATTATACCAAATGCAAGTCGTATTCATTCATCCGAATAAACATTCTCTATTGGTATTAAACAAAGATTTATGTGATTCGTTTTATTAAACCAGGCTCAGTCATACTGCTCATCCATCATGTGAATAGTTCAATAGATGTGCCTACATCCAATGCCAGACGTCAGTACAAGCCTATATACTCTTGATCTACCCTTTATTTCCTAACGGTGGTCCGTATCATACTGAATTATTTACTCTCGCGCAATTTAGAAATTAAAACTAGCTTTCTTGTGACTGTAGAAATCGATTTTCATGATAATGCCTTCTCTCGGTTTATCTGTCTTTCGGAAATTCTCGCATATATCAACGGAAAAATGAATCACGGAATTTGATGAAGCTACTTGCATCGATTAGTTTGACCAAATATCTGATTTAGCAAGAAATCGAAAGCGACTAACACTGAATATCGGACAGGCATTGAAGACCCCACTACCTTGTTTCATTACAAGTCTTACATATTATCTGATACCTGATATGTAAGATGTTGAGAGTGAGTAACGGAACTAAAGCCAGACGTTATATTGTCACTCTATCCTGTAATCATTTCATGTCATTATAGTTGCATTACCAGTAGCATAAATTCAATCAAGCTATTAAACACCTCCTGCTTCTGACTGCAGTTCAAAATCGTCCATCACGATGTCCTATCACTTGTGTGTGATCTTCTTTCCTCCCGTTTCCTCCGCTTCGTCGTCATTCTCTTTCATATTCCCCAATTTTCTCCTTGTTCGGCCACATTGTATTGGGCATGATTTCTCAAATGAGGATGTGTGGTGACCCAGGACCACGAGATGACGCCTACCCTGGAGCGGCATGTCACAGTCACAACTGCGATCAATCAAATTTGAAAGGTGACGTCAATGACGTGCGTACGTGTCACGGCTTCTGACCACACCCCATAGGCAGATTGTGCCAGCCAATCCGAGACAGTGCAATCCAGACCGAAGCAGAATGACGCAAGCAATACTGGAATACAATTGGTGGAAGCCTGGATAGCCAATGATCTTCTTTTGTACATTATTCAATCGCCCCCATGTCTTTCAATAAACGAACTACGAACTACCATTCTTGTGGCTTCTTCCTCGCGTCTCACTTACGTGGGACATTGCGTGCTAGTGCCATGGCGGTCCAGTGCTTCCGTGATCCAGTCCCTGATAGCTGATCCTTGATTCGTGTTCTGTGATTCCTATTGCGTATTTCGTGTTCCGAGTTCTGTGCGTATTACTACTACTACTAATACTATGACCACTACGATCAATATAGGATTACACCACTTCTCCTTTCGTCTACAGCTCCGTTTGCACTTTGATCGTGTCTTCTCGATTGAGTAAGTGCACTGGGGCACTATTGCAGTCGTAGTGTATTCTGTGACTGTATTAGATCACCGCATAAGTGCAGAACCGTATATATGCATTCAGCGAACACATTTGGGGGGCTGGTCTCCGTCGCGATCGAGGATGTGTAGTAGTCGAAGTAGGTATGGGTTACGAATCACGTAAATGAAATACTGAATCGCACTGGCACTGGTAAGTCGTAGTCTCTAGTCACCAAGATGTAGGGAAGAGGCCACAAAAGTAGTGGTTCTTTTATTTAAAGAAATCAATGGGATTAAATATGCAAATAGAAATATCATTGGTCAAATGAATATCAGCCAATCACCTCTCTTGTTTTTCGAGTCCCACTGCTTATGTTTTCATTGTATGTCTGTTGATACTGATGCTGCCGGTCCACGGCCCAATGTCCAAAAACTTGGATGTGTGGGCGCTTGGTTGGTGTTATCTGGGAGGACTACCTCACCACAGTACTATAATGTGCAGTCCTTTCTAATACTAATTCTCTACGTATATTAGTGACTTTTCTCCTGACTTCTCTNCTCTCTTCAAATACGCTGACAATGTGGTTTAATGTTAAGCCATCTACAGTTCCTCTGGTCTTTCACAATTTTCTGACAACTTGGAAAGCGTTCAAGAATTTTTCGTCACAACCGTCCTCTCTCTTAACCCCTCAAAATGCTTTGAACTTCTCTTTAATTTATCACTTTATTCTTTCCCATTTGAACCGGTACCGACTGGCCCTGAACCAGTATCCCGGGTAAGCTTTATCAGATATCTGGGGGTTTTATCGGTGATAATAATGGACCTCTCACACTCAACATATATATACATATATATATATATATACATATATATATCGTCGGTAAACTTCGGCGACTTTCTGTCCATATCGGTAAAATTCGTCAGTTTTATACTCAAAAATCTATTGTAATCTAATTCGTTTACCAATGTGTTTTCTCCGTTTTACTTTTTGCGCACCGGTTGTTTTTTCCAATCTCCTATAGAAATACTGTAAATTGCTGTGACGTGGACTGAACATCATTAACCGCGTCTCTTCAATCCCACTGGAGGAGTTGGTAGCTCACCTATGTGAAGGTCATTTGAATGCCTGTTAAAAGTTTGCACATAAGGCTTTTGTCGACTCCATCCACATCCACTACACACCGATTTAACTTCCTGTGAATCCCATCCCAGTATCACTGTTCCCTCTTGAATAAACATATGTTGTAACTCTACGGTAATCTCTTTCGCAGGTATTCTAGTTAACAAAGAACAGGTTTTCACAGACTTCGTCATTTTTTTAGGATTTTACTTTGTCTTCTTTTCCCTTCTCTCTCCACTTTGTACACTTTCAACTGAAATGTAGGCTTTGCGCTTACAGAATTTATAATTTTGATTACAATTACCTTAAAAACTAGCTCATAGGAAAACTTGCCACCAGTAATAATGGACACGGTGGAAAGGTGTTAAATTTGATTTGAAACGAAGATAGAGGAAGTATTGCTCCGCGTACTGAACCGGCATCAACCAGAACAGAAACAGACCGTCTGCAAATGGAACGAAAAAATGAGTGATACAATTGTAAATATGACATCTGAAATTTTCGTAATATGGAATTTCACATTTTATTGGGAGCAAATTACAGGTAGGACTGCTGTATGGCGAAACATAAATACGTTCTCTTAAGCTAGAAATTATGGTTTCTCGGTACTGCGCCCTTGTTAACAAGTTTGGATGCTAACATATGCTACGGCGTCTAAAGTGCAGTGTTAGAAATAACTTCTAAGAGATTCAGTAATGCTTAAGTATGCTTATTATGGTGGTATTTAAAACGTTCAGACGTTTGGAATTCTATCAACTGTTAGATGTCTGTTAGTTAGGTCTGTTAGGGAAGTGCTGAGTGGGTGGGAACATTCTTTCAGTAACTTTGATGATAAGCCGTCGGGGCCCACTGGAGTTGTTCAGTTTGATGACATGTAACAACTGTCTGTAAATGTTCTTACGTTCAAAATTTCTCGGCAAGTTTAAGCAGTGCGAGCCCGAGCACGGAAAACGTTGCGACGATGAACAGAATGGAACATTGCATTGGTCAACCAGCACTTTGTGTGCCCGAGTCTTGCCGAGCGATTGTATGAGGACTT
>UZAN01049979.1:4805-18684 GCA_900618425.1 Echinostoma caproni
TTCGCGCATACCCAAGGCTTTCCTACCGGTGAACCGGATGGGATGGAACACCTTACGGGAGTTTCCCATGGCAGAAGCACGTTCCATCTCTGACGCGCGTTGAGTCCACCAGATTTCGCGGTCTCTGCGTAAGCTTGCATTGAGGTTACGACTCGTATTTCATTTTGCTCGCTGCCAGTCGGGATTGATCTGCGTGCGTCAAGAAGGCGTAGAGAATTTGCAGAAATCCAGTGTGTAGCGGCACGACGGGTCAGACCACAACTAACTAAGCTAGCAGAATCCAGAGCATTCTTGATAAGCGACCAGTGCTGGTTAACGTCATCGAGTGGGGTTGATTCTAGCTTTTCAGCTAGCGCGTTCTGACAGTTAGGCGNGGGGGGGGGGGGGCGTGCTCCAGTACGATCGGCAGTCTTGTATGCAACCCCGCCATTTGTGGCTTATAGCGATGTGGTCGATCTGCGTCCGTATCTGACTCGAGTAGGGCGGACGCCAAGTGGCGTACCGGCAGTTGGAGCGTCTGAAATTCGTACTGGGGAGGAATAGGCGGTGGTCGGAACAAAGAGCCAACAACCGTTCCCCGTTTTCCGAGCGACAGGAATCTAGTCTGGGAGGGCCTCCCAGGTGCGCCTCACTCGAAGTCAGCCAACCTACTCTAGCATTCATGTCTCTTGCAAAAATCAAGATATCAGCCCGACTTGCTTTACGCAAGACGTCGTGTAGATTATGGTAAGATTCATCTTTGACCGTATCTGGGCTGCAGTCCGTTGACGCTTACGCCGGCACGACAAACAAGTTTCGTCTATCGGGCGACGGCTGCTTACTTTGCACAAACCTCTAAGTCTCATTGCGCACAATCTACTGTCGACTGGGATCCAATCCAGGAGCGTGGCTTCATCTCTCTCACTGAGAGCCACACTTACTCCAGCAAGACCGGAAGCCGCAGCCTCAGGGTCCCCAGAGAGGCGTAAGTGAAACTTCACTGATGGGTTTGATGGGGACTTCAATCGGATAATGGAGCTGGAGTCTTGAATGCGAGTCTCTTGGATATAATACACATCGATGGCTAGGGTCTCGAGCGTGCGAGCGAAACAGGCCAAAGTGCATCTTATTCGCGGTTAGCTGTGAGGTGGCGGCCGTCCCCACATCCGCGACCTGGGGAAGCGCTCGGTGGCATACAGCTCTGCTCTCCCGAGCATACACCCTTTGGACGGGGTCAAACGTCCAAGGTGCCCAGTACACATTAATATCCAATCAAGTCGATGACCACTGCCACAACCAGTAAGACTTGGGTCTGTGTGGTTATCACACCTCTTCTTGGTTGGTTTGGAATCAGGGTTTTTAGCCAACTCCCCTAGGTGAACTGCCAGGGGTTCACCAACCCAGTTATAGTCCCAGATGTTAGCTTTTCATCCTCTAATTTTGGTGGGAAAACATTTCCATCATCGGGAGGCAATGGTTTGGGCCTTCATGTTGGTTGATTGATTGATTGATTGACGGCCTTCCGATGACCTTCCTCCAGCTCCATTTAAAGACGGTGGAATAAAACTTGTTAGAGAACTCCACGTCCTGTTCTCTGAAGTTTGCAACACTGAGCAGGTCCCCTCCTTGTCGGGGGAATCGATTTTCGTCCCTATCTTCGAAAACGGTCCACACAATGATTGCGCCAATCATAGAGGTATGCGCCTGATCCCAATAGTGTCAAAGCTGTTAGCGTCCGTCGTTCTCCGCCGATTGTACACTACGCGTGAAGAGCAGACCCATGAGGAGCAGGCTGGGTTTCGCGCTGGTCGTGGATGCATCGATCAAATCTTCACCCTCCGACAGTTGCTTTAGCACCGTCATGCTTACTATAGACTAACAATCATTGTGTTCTTAGACATTCGCGCGGCCTTCGATTCTGTTGCTAGGGCCGCACTATGGTGTTTGTTGATGAATGGAGTATCAGAGAAGTATGTGTCAATCCTCAAAGAGTTGTATTGCCATACCTCAGGTCGAGTTAGGTCTTATGGACAGCTTTCACCACCCTTCGCCGTCTCCAGTGGAGTTCGACAAGGCTGCCCTACATCCACTTTCCTTTTCAACTTCGCCACAGAGGATGTTCTGCAGGACGCTTTTTCCGGTCTAGCAGAAGGGGGAATCGAACTTCTCCCAGGGAATAGAGTTCTTGACTTGGAATATGCCGGTAACATCTCCTTGTTGGGTGACAATGCACAGGCCGTCCAACAAGCTTTACACCACTTGGCGATAGAGGTATCCAGGTGTGGTATGTGGTTTGCACCATCCGAGTGCAAAGTGCTTGTCCAAGACTGGCAGGAGCCTGTGCCTGCACTCACCCTCTGTGGTGATCAGCTAGAAGTAGTTGAGAACTTTAAGTACCTCGGGAGCTTGCGCAGCTGGTGGTGGTGTTGGGGTCGTGACCACCTCACGAATAGCGAAAGCTAGAGTAGCTTTCGCCATCCTACGACACCTGTGGCACCGCCATGACATCCAACTGTCCCTTAAGGGAAGGGTGTATATCGCCGCAGTTCCTAGTGTTCTGCTTTACGGCTACGAGACCTGGTCTCCGAGCGGAGGATGTTAGTCGACCTGCGGTATTCGACCACCGATGCCTTGGAAGCATGGCTCGTGTCTGGTGGGAACATCGGGTGAGCAATGNATGACGAAATTCGTCGTCGTGTGCTGGGTTCCGAAAGTCATTCTCTAACGGAAGAAATCGTTCTACACCGCCTCCGATGGCTTGGTCATATTTTGCGTATGCCTGCCCATCGATTACCTCGCCGTGCTCTGTTTGCACGTGTTGGTTGGAAGAAGCGACGCGTCGGTCAGACCATGACTTGGGCTAGAGCCGTGAAAAAGCTGGCTCCGATTGATGCAGCTCGCCTTCCAGACTGGGGCCCAAGAGATCAGGATTGCCGATAGCTAGAGACGTTGAGAGATATTGCCCGAAATAGATGTCAGTGGCGCGAATGCTATGCTGTTTGCTTGGCGAAATCCCGTGCCCCGTAAAGAGAAAAAAACAGAGAAGGAAGAAAAATTTTCAAAAGTGTACGGTGAAGCACTCAAAAATATTGTTATTCCATTTATTCGTAATCTCTTATTCTGACAGGTGCATTTTCCCCCTGTACTCTTTACCCCCCTCTCGTTATTGTTATTGTTAATATTTTTATGGCGTTGACACCATGCTTGATCTCAATCCGGTGTTAAAGTATAAACATATGATATCTTGTTCATCAAGTCCTTCACAGGGTAACTATTACAATAAGTTATAGAATAGTTTCCTTCAGAAATCTGTCGCATCCGCTACAACGAATATTTGCTCAAATTTTCATATGTTTGGTAGTTGATAGCCATAGGCTTTTTGTCACTTCATTACAGTACTTCACATTATTCCTAACGAAGCTTTCGGGGAATCAGCTTTTCACAGATCTTCCATTTCCATTATCTTTTTCAGGCTCGATTTTCCGACTGTGCTCTCTCGTGATTTATCACCGTGTACAGACTAACACGGATCGAACGCAAGCCAAGTCAATATAATAAACTCTTTCCTTTTACTGTTGTATCTGTCTCTGCCATACCTGGAGTTTCACGCTTACGTGCACCTGGTTTCTCTTAGGGCTCTTCGTCGTTATATCCACTGATTGGTTCAGCCCCGTCCATGGCCAATTTGAACCAACCCGTCCGGTTTCGAGAGCATCAAACGGCACTGCATTTGCCTATGTCCAGTGCATGCGCCACCGCCACCATTCCCGATGCACTGGGTCACAGCGTGTACAATGCAAACCATCATTTTATCGAATCACCTTGCCACAATCATGTATCAAACATCGAACAAAGAGTGAATCACGCAGGATTTATACCATTAAATCGACGGTCTTGTCCCTATACTTTCCCATCATCGGATTCATCTCCTGTGGTCAAACAGCATTCCCATCATACAACAGAACAATCTACTCCTATTCTGAATGCAACGGTCAATTCTTTTTGGTCTCATCCGGATTATCCAAGCACCACAAAATCTTCAGACGGTCACAGGTTTGTAAAAAAATCGTCAACAAAGACCTCTGAAGTAGAACGTATTTCTCCAGACGAACATCGTCAGCTTAATCGCACCAATTCTGTTTGCTCTGCCCCTTCTTCCAAGGATCAACCCTGTGGTAAAAGTGCAGACTCCATAAATGAATCTGTCTTTCCCTCTGCAGCGGTACATGACACTTCTGGAGGTCTAAACCCGAGGATTTCCGTAGATCCCATTGTCAGCTGTTCGAATTCGAATCCAACTGTTCCTCATAATCCGACTGTTGCCGCAAAGCAGTCATCGGAATGTATCCAACAGTCTGATTTTAGCAATACGACAGTAAGTTTTCTTAATTTGATTGAATTTATTTGAAAAGGTATTTAGTTCCGTGTATCTGTATAATTTATTTTATGAATCAATTGAGATGTTTCTATGCAAAGATATTTCGGTTGAAACAACTGCTGTGGTTATTTGGATCCCCCAGTCTATTGTCAATACCTGTTAGCTTAGGAACTTTTTCTTTCCATTCGTCCTTGCAATTTTCTATTTCTTCTGTGACAAATGTGCTGCACAAATATTCCAGGTTGCAGTCATTGAATGGCTACTCATATTGGATATGATCCATAAAATTTTAATATTAAATCCATCCACTATTAATCTAATTTGGTTGTTGATGGCACCTTGGTAAAGCTCGATTCAATGCCACAGCTTTTGTTTAAGTGATTTTCAGTTTTATTTCACACATGTTATGCACAATTTACTATTGTGCACCGGTTTTGGTTGGTCTTTCGCCTAACAAACAATGAAGAAAGATGAAATGTAAGAATTAAAACCTGAGAACACTAGTAAGAGAAACCTACAGTAAGTAGAGTAAGTAAAGTAGATCTAATTAGAGAATGAGTATATATTCGTTGATTGCTATGTGTAAGACGCAGCTACATAACCCAATATTTAACCGTTAATGACGTTGGTTACGAGGTTGCCAATTAAAAAGCCTAGTGCGCCCTATGCGAGCGCGTACTCTGGTCAGGGTTTCACACTGTCATATCAGATTATAGTCTAAACGTCCTTCTCCTTCTTCTAAATACCACCTACCTCGAAAAACATTGCACGTCACAAAAGTTTATCTGGTGACATGGGTAACACGTCCCGCAGCCATTATAATGTTTGGAGGTCATATCACTGGCTTGCGGGATATCGTGGTGCTAACGCTACATCAATAATAACAATAACGGAATGGAGGGATTGGGATACAGAACAGTGTCAAATGAAGGTTAAACAGTTACAGTGGATCACAGTAGATAACAGGGATAAGAAAAATATTTTTGTGCGTTTCACAGTACATATTTTGATAGCCTTTGTATATTAGTTTATCGTTTTTAAAGGGGTGTGGGATTGGAACAAACAGACCGTAAATCATTCGCGTTGCTGTCTTCTATTCTGGGCCATATACCTTAGCGTTTCTAACCAACGACAGTCCTCATCCCTTGGACCCCAACCTGGAAGGCAGGCTGTATCATATCTCTACGCCATGTCATGATCTGTCCACCGCAACGTTTCTTCCGGCCTTGCCCAGCATGTGCAAGAGGGCACGGAAAGGTAGACGATAGGCGGGCATATGAAAAACGTAGCCATGCCATCGGAAGCGGTGTACAGCGGTTACTTCTTTCAGAGAACGAGTATCCGCACCCAACACACGACGAGGAACTTCTTCATGGCTCACCCGATGTTCCCATCAGACATGGACAATGGTTTGGAGACATAGGCAGTTGAATACAAAAAGTTAATCAGCACCTCGCTTAGTGAGGCCAGGTCTCATAACGGTAAGGTAGAACACCATGAACCGCAACACAGGTCAAGCGTTTGTGTGATAGTAGCAGCCTAAAATTCTACGCCTGATCCCGGTCGTCCGGTTGCTTTACCAGATCGGTGCACTAAGGCGTAAACAGCGGCTTTGGGATACTGATGACATGCGTTTATCTCCTCACTGTCGCAGTGTACACCCAAATTTCAAGCCTAACTGAATATGACGGCGGCGCCGTGTCACACTTTGGTCAACACCAATGAAGCCTTCGGTATATATACCGATAATGCCTTCGAGAACAGTCCGCCTGCCTAAGTAGCCACATTTTCAACATTCTGTGTCGTCTCACTAGGCTGTGGTTGACTGCCGTATCAGTCCTATCCCGTAACAGTTTTACATCTTCGAGATGCAGGGGTCTGCTTAGCATGACTACACTCAAAACATCCAGATAAGCTTGCAACTTACCTGGATCTTCAATCAGCGGTGCAAAATCTGTGTTATCATCAGACAACTTACCACTTGGACACACCAACACTGCTGTCCTTGTACAAGGACAAATCCATTTATCAAATGATATCTGTTACCAAGCTGGAAAGAAAAGCGACGAGGCAACCCTTATGACAACAGAAATTTGCCGTGAACTAGGCTCTAAAGAGTTGTCAACTCTAAAGTGGCTAGGGCTATTTGTAGATAATAATGTAGGGGAGAATACACGTTTTCGACACCCTTAAATGATCGACAAAACCATGGTACAGTACTGATGACGCAGTCCAGTTCCGCTCTCAAACAAAAATGTAGAGATGGTGAGTCTGTGGTTGCAACGTTCGTATTCGGGAGTTGGATGTATTTGACGACGAGGTCTAAGATCAGCCTCATTCTCTCGTGCACTGTTCATCTAACTATTGAATAAGATATATCCAAAAGGGTTTGTGATCTGCACACATGATGCAAAAATTGGATTGAATCACGTGCCAGCTGTAGGTCATATCCGACTTTGGTTTCTGTATCGCTGACCTCAGATAATTGATTTCCCAATGTTCTACACCTAGGTTTTATTGCAGGTAAACATGGATACATTTAGTTGCGTTTTGTTTTCGCTATATACTATCAATTGCTAGGCCGCATTTGATTACTGTTTCGCTGTCGCAATAATACTGCGGACTAAAATGCGTCCATTGTGTAGGCAAATCATGCCACACAGAAAGTGGTTCTTTTTAGTCTGCTCAAGCTATGGGGTGGATTGCTTTTTCCAGAAACCCTCATTACTAACTGAGATTTTGCGATTTCACCCGATTTTCAGACTTCTCACGACCCACTACCACAGTGGAATATGCGGTTTGCCAATGTCATGCGCTATCCAAAGTACAACACGCGCAAAAATTCGGGATTCGAACGACGATTGAAGTGAGTTTGAAGGCTATTTGTTCTAGTATGGTATTGGTGTTTTGTGGTTATTCTGTATTCAGTAGAGTGCTATTTTTGATCGGTCACAATTTTCTTTTAATGGGGCGTTTGGTGACGATAATCAATACGTGACATCATGTTCGGGGTCTTCTCATCTTTCTGCTTTATCTAATAACCTGATCAGCATACCCTTAGAGAAACGAGAGTTAATCTCAGCATTAAAGATAACGTAGTGGGGGAGAAAATTTGTTCTAAAAATTCCGTCATTCTCTGTTTGAAAGTTTTAGGACTTCGAGAAAGCGCGTACACCAGAGATGAACAAAGTGTGCATTATTTTTGGGGTTCTCAAGAACAGGAAGGACAGAAAAGTTTAGGGTGGCAGTCGAAGACAGCCATTTAGCATGAATTACTTATCGTCTGCACGTGAAACGTAGGTTATACCAACACGAATTGCAACCAATAAGCCTAGATCCCGGGTAAAAAGCGATCGAAAAGACATTGAAGAAAAATAACTGCTGACTGTTGATATAGTGTCTGCAATGCTAAGGTTAAAATCAAGACGCGGAATCGGCTTTTGTTCTATAAAATCACAAAGGTATGTGCTAAAAGACTAGATTTAATCCTAGACTGGACAGTGGCAATCAGAAGTGGGGCTTATTTGCACCTTTTACGAAATAAATGTTCGGTTGGCGTGAAAAGGCTATCCGATTTGGTTATTAAGACGTATGTTCTTAAATTTCTTTCAAGCAAACCGTATCCATTCAAGGTTCAGGAAATGAAAAGTACATAATGCATGTTTAGTAAAATCTCATTCAGTGGAAACGCATAAATACGTCGATTTTCATGCATAAAATGGTCCACATTCAGTCACAATCAAACCTACCACCATCGGTTAGCTTGGTACTATCACAATTCTGTTTACACACCATTGTATGACTAATATTCCAAGGATGGAAACCTCATGTTTATAATGATCTACTGTTCACTTGTGGTAACCGCCGATCCAAGCCTTGAGATTTAGAATGGCAAACCACGTAAGGCCTAATAGGTTATACATAATATAGCGCCGAACTACAACAGAGCTACAACAGACCATCGAAGTTTGATGGCGGTGGTTGTGAAACCTCGGATCACGGGGTCCAAAGCACACTGGTGACTACCACCGCCATCGTTTATTGAGCGTCAAAATCAGTTTGCTTTGACGGAGCTAAGCGTTTGTGGGTATCTTACGTATAGAATTACTGCCATAGCGAAGGCTTTCGGAGGTCGAAACTCTTTCACCTGCCTTGACGCATTTGCTGTTTCAGGGTAGATAAAGCCACTCGACTAGGATCACATAACTTGGAGATGAGATCTTCAGATATACATAACGACATTAAATACAGTAAGTGTCCCTCATTCACATTAGGTTCCGTAGCATCCCGTACTTCTTCGTTACTGAGGTACCTGACTACGGACTGACAGAAATGGCGTCATTATGGCTATTTGCGTACCAGGTCAAATTGCTTGAATAGATGTCGAGGTTACACCGTGTATCCTCTGTGGTGCTTAAATTTCTTTTCCCAAGCAGGTCTGATCCATGCCCCCTCATATATTTATAGTTCCTTTTACACCTTTTGAGCTTTCCAGTAATCGGGGGCGTACCTACCGTCGTTTCACGACACCATGGCGTTTCAAAGCACTATCAACTATTCAACTTGCAGTGTTAGACTTAAACGAGACGTGTGTGACACGTGAAATATTTGGTTTTCGGTTTGACGAATTTCTCCTACTTCGCATCTCTCAGTTCAGTTGGGTTTTTACAACCATTAACCATGTTTTTCATAAGTCGGTTTTGTTTTTTGTCTTCTTGGCCGCCCATTTGAATAGAGCAGAACGAAGGTTGGGATGTAAAAAGCCAATTCAAAGGCAGGATATAGAAAATTCATATAGACGGATTGCAAGAATATCGAGTAGATGCGCGAGCGCCTCTGTTTGCAACACTCTGACCATCAGTTACCATGATCTCGGGGTTCCTATCCAGGTAGCCTAACGGGACCTATGTGACTCAGTGTCCTGATTAGGATTTTCGTACCCTCATGCCAGGTCTTAGTTTGACCACTCTTGACTTTTTTGTATTCGCTGCTTGTCTCGGTAAACATCTCGCGCCGTGGCAACCTATTCGCTGACATGTGTAACACATGTCCCAACTAGCGTAATCTATGGAGGTATCGCATCGTAGTGATTTAACTTGTTCAGTCTTTTCTATGTTGACGTAATAATGATCCCTCTGGTTGCTACTAAATTTTTTGCTCCGATTTTTTACTCGTTTATGAAAAGTGCCTGTCGAGCGAATTCGGTGTCTGTTTTTTCAATTAAAGGCCGTTGAACCAGTACAGTTTGTCTTAGCTTTGTTAAAAACCATACGCAGTATATATTCACTCGATCTCCTTGGGACACAAGTTGGTTATCCAACACGTTAAGCCGTGCGGTTGCATCATTAGTAGATGCAGATATGCTGCTCAGCTGTAGTAGAACGGCACTACTCGGGAGGATATCGTTTCTGATGAATTTACGCAGGTCTGTTCACAGTTATCTACGAGCGCCTCATCGTGTATGTTGTTGACGTTTAGTGGGCTTCTACGGATACGCTCGGATGACCCTAGTGGTTGGCTCATCACCGTAATCATCTTTCACATCCGGTTTCCAGTTGTAGTATCGTCTGGGGATATGCAGCGCTAATGATCTCTAACAAGTATGAGACCACAATGCTTCCACGGCTGTTTAGTGTTTAGAGGCACATTGACTCTGAGCGACGTATTAAATTTTCATAAACAGATCTAATCTCTAAGCTCGATGCAATCACAAAGCTCCCCATCCATGTATTTTCTCATCAATGATGTTATATTTATAATCTTTGTTTCATCATGCCATACTTATCGCTGTTTTTCATAAATACACAAATCAGTTTTTCAAACATGAGTGGTCAACTACTGGGACGGTAGGGCGTCATTAACCATCGTTTTCCTGAGTCGTCTCTCGCGTTATTTATCGTTGCATTTATGCCCTGGGTTCAATAAAAATTAATTACTTGAGCTGGCGCCCATGCATCCACTCATGTCCTTGTTCTTCATGAATTCTCATTTTTCACCTTGACACTACTTTCAGCATTACAGTTTGCCCTTTACTCCACCGAGAAGCGCAGCCGCTAGACAGCAACCAAAACCAGCACACGAAAATGTATGGTTAATGATTGTAAAAGTTGAAACTGAAATCGATGACCACAAACGTCGTAAAAACAACCTGGTTCACTACGTGTACTACTACTCACTTGCAGTTCCTCACATCATATTAGTCACACGATATAATCGTCGGAGTTTGATTGGACTAACAAAGTGATGTACAACACTTGTACACTTTTCTCCCCAGACTATATGGATTTATCGACGGTGTCACGAGTAGTCCACGTTTTTTGATAGAAGAAGGATCAGTTATTTTTTTTATCTTGTTACCAGTCTGTTGATATCCTTCCTAAACTATCTAATTGACGCATTGTGTGTTTGAGGAGACCACTTTCGTCATTAACCGATACCACGTGAACTGTGCACATGGTTACCGTGTTTGCTTCAAGTCGCCGATCAGGCTAGTAACCTTGTCAGTGGGTGGGTAAGTGGCCTCACTCACGGCACGCTGTAAATCAGCTGTGAATTTCTATGATGAACCACTAGTATTGCGAAAAATAAATCTCGATTAGACTTTTTCCGATTTAAACGGCCAATAGTAATCGACGCCATCACATATAAGACTAGAGCGAAAGTTTTCTTAAAGCGGACCAGAAATTGGTTGGTTGGCTTGTCATTATCTCGCTAAACAATGCGAACAGATCACATTAAGAAGTTGCCAAAAAGTGCTGCATTAATTTCCACATTGAGCGTTATATCTTTTTGATCTTCACTAAAACTTAAGATGGTGATTACCGCCGCCACTATGCATTCACCGTATCCTCCTCTACTAGTTTCGTTTGGTGGCCCGTTTCCCACGCATCATGTAATGGTCAGCTTGATGATAACGTTAGATTAGTCGGATTAATTTCAAAAATAATGTTGAATGGAATAGCAAATATGACTCGGACCGTATAATTTTTTCGAAAATTTAGAGCTGCCGGTGGTTCCACTATCACCCGGTGCGATTCTGCCCCAGTTCTGGTAGGTCTGTACGTTGTTCGCCTCTCTGACCTCTATGGTTCAGGTTGACGGTTCCCATAAGTGAATGTGTATACTTGTGACCATGGAGTTCAACTTTTCATGAATAGCGGTATTGTCTGCATTCGAGCACTTACATATTTAGGCACTCGTGTTGATGACTGGCATGTTCCGTAGAACGGTGTTCTACGTCCCTCGTCACTGCATACGGTCATTTTTTTTTAATGTCCTTGGTAAAATTTTCTCCCCCCTCCCGAAAAAAATACTGAGCAATTATTTTTTTCCTCCCGGACAACTTACCTATTGAATCTCTGCAAATGTGTTTCAGCGCTATCACTGACTTTTTGCGTTACCATTCAGCGGCCTACTACTTAAACAAGTGTAGTAGATTTTTGCGGTATGAAGCTAGTGAACCGGTCAAGTTAGCATCCGAATTGCAGTTGTAGTAATATGTCCAACGGTGAAGGCTTCAGTGATGAGAACGACAACGATGATGATGATGATGGTGAGCAGGACGAGGAGGAGGGAAATAGGTGGAAATCTCAACGTTGCGCGCTGTCCCGATCTCTTTTGCAATGGTTTGTTAACGTGTGCACTGTTCGATAATTGTACAAAACAGGCCATTGTATAGCGTACGTTTGAGTAACAGACGAGCACATATAAGCGAGCTTTGTTTGAGAAGACAGTTAAGTCGATTACTCGATCCGCTTTAGTAGGCATGAAGTCTTCACGTGTATGTGTTATGTTATGGATGATCAATATATGGGTGTAGATGTTATGGATGGGGAAGGCATCGGTCACACACACATATACGCGGTATTAGATTGAAAATGACAAAACCTGATTGATTATAGGGTTGACTCTTTCTGTTTAATAATAAAAGCAGGCACAAAAGGATACGATTGGTCAGAATGGATTGCAACCTGTTTCTGCTAATCACGTAAAATTTCTCGCATGGTGAAACAATTGGTATGCATAACATGGTCAGTAATTTTGCAATTATTCAGTTTTCTGACAATAAACATTAAATCAATAAGTCCATTACTTCTCAACTTTCGAAAACTGCCAAGATATTTTGGTAAACAGTCTGTTTCATACAAACCAGTTTTCATTTGTACAACTAGTTGGTAACGAGCCACATTCCCATTGAGCTTGTTGCTGCAAGAGTATCATTCTTTCGATTTGTTCTCCCTTCCTGTGACCATTATTATCGTATTTCACGGAATCAAATTGTATAATTATCAGTGGGTTTATAAATCTACTACTCCTCATGAATGGAATATTCTTTTGATCGTCATGAGTGAGGGTAAAGCTACAATCGGAGTGGCCCCATAAATAACTTATGTTTGCATCATCATGGCGTGTGAGAAACGGGAGATGGTGAATCATAGGGCTATCAAAGAACAAACAATGATCATGGTCAAGCGATGATGGTGGAAACAGAATGCACTTCTTCCGGTGTGATATAATGGACACCTTAATCGCTTTTTAATAACCGCTGAGTTCCGTTATGCATGATACAAGTTGGTGGAACCCGCTCAGTGCTAATGCACATCGTTATATCGATCGTGTGAACTCGAAATGAATATGTGGATTTTCAGTGCATCATTGTGCTCTTTTCACGCGTCGATTCGTCTCCATACGTCACATTCATTGTCCCGATCACGCCCATATATAGATGTTTTCCCCGGTCCTGCCACAGTGTAATTGTGATTCTACTCCGTAGTGCCGAAGTTCAAAGAGATACGAATTTAGTTACCCTATTTGTCATTACCTATGCACAATTTTCTTAGTTGTTTTTAGTTCCAACTTTTCCTTTGTGCCGTTTGATCGATATATAATTTTGTGAGACTGTAAAAGCTTACATTACACCATGACTAAATTTGCCCGATTAATAAACCCAAGTTTTTTTATACACGATAGAACAAATGAATCCGCTATGTTAGTTAAGTAGCTGCAGCTGCATTATCCTTATTTATACATGAACCCCTATTGGTATTTATCAAACTGAGGTTTCCGAGTGCAATTCCTGGGGGGGGGGCTTGATTTAAGAGACCAAGCAGTGTTGTCGGTGGCGTGGTCTTGAGTTACACTAGTTAGATTGGGTTTCCGAGTCACTGAGAAAACTGTTTCACTTTATGCTAAATGGCTTTTGTGAACGTTTTTTTGAATTACTCAGCTATTTTTGCAGTATCCTTACGCATGCTCATTTTTCATTAACCTATCCAACGGAAAAAACCCGAAGCAAAGCATTAAGTCGTCAATGCACTCATTGTTTTAACGGACCGTTGCCCGTTCCACCATCAGGTGAAGTAATGAGTTCACCACAGAGAGGGGTTTTCGTTAGGGTTTCCTTTTCTCTCTCTCTCTCTCTCTCCTTTTCTATCTAACTTTGATTATAGGAACATACCTGGCCTCGTGCAAGGATAGTAGCATCGATTTGCTTCCGGGGGGAGGGGTGGGGTGGGGGGGGGG
>UZAN01049981.1:2077-12155 GCA_900618425.1 Echinostoma caproni
TTGGAGACATTGAAGGATATGGCAGCGAACCGACAGCAGTGGTGTTCTTGTTGTCACTTCATATCAGGCCAGAACGCTTGAAACGGTGTGCATGCAGAGTTCGGTTGTGTTCTGTGTTGACCATAGAGGTTCACCTTCTCCCTCCCTCCAATCCTTGTCCTCCTGAAATATTACCGCTAACCTAGTATGCACTGCGAGTTTGGCAGCGACCAGTAAGGTTCGCTTCACTGTATTTCCCTGTAAGATGATGATGATGATGATGATGATGATGATTACTACTTTCACCTGTAATATGAAGTATGCTTCCTGTTCGCCGGATGGCATCAGAACAAACGTAGTTCCAAACCAAAAAACTTAAATTGATCATTCCAAACAGACCTATTTCCCTGTTCATTATCAGCATACATTAGACCACACACCGAGTATGCTCTGCATGCTTGAAATACAAGGCTGATTCGCGACCAGAAGGCACTTAAACGTCCACAGAGAACAGCAGCCAAAATGTTCAAAGGGNACCGTCGAATAAGTAAGCCATGGTATTCGTTTATTTAATACTACATCAACCTAACCACTAGTGTAGTACTCTAGTGACACTATCCAAGAGGACATCCGTTTAAACTTCTGCTCCAAAACAGCCGACTCGACTGCAGGCGTCATTCCTGCAGCCTCAGAGTTTGTAACACCTGCAACTCTCTTCCACCTCAAGTTGTTTGTGTACCAAACATCGATTCATTCAAGGCACGACTGGATGAAGCATTGTACCACCTAACTTTTCAGTGCTCGTGAGTTAACGTCAGAATTGGCTATTCAATTGTACTGCTAACCGAACCCAGTGTGTGTACAGACCCAATGGGATTCAATAAGCAGCAGCTTTGTAATTTACCCATTATGAAAAATTAGAATTTGAATAGGAGACCAGTAGAAACAAGCGGTGCGAGAAAATGTTTAGTGGGTTTTGAGCACAACTTCGCCTCCTCCTGCTTTACCCAGTGTGTTCGAAATGAGCGCGAAAAAAAACAGGTGAGCACAGAACACAGAATTACAGTCTCTTAGAGCGTGTATCTCTGTCAGAGGACGACCATCAGCTCTCAATGCACGAAAACAATCCTCTCCATCATTCACCCCGTGTTCCCGTCGGACCGGGGCAATAAATGCCTCGATGCCTTGTTGGTCAAATACGGAATGCCGTCGACACAGAGAGCAAAACGTTCTGAATCACTGTTTGGTACTTTTTTACTTGATGAAAAAGTCAAGTGTCGTCGTCGGTGCACTGGTATATGTATATATATGTTTGTGTGCCAAAAAAATCACGGAGCAATAACCTCTTTAAAAAAGAAAAATGTTCCATGATTTGCACATGGGCTGAATACAACCCGGTTGCTCAGACCAAGGCAGGTGAATTTTTTTGAGGAATCCATAACCGGAGCCTTTGGCTAGCCAAAGCCTGACCCGTAAGGTAGTGGGGCGATGTGTGAAAACCGCAATCCATTTGAGCCGTTGTCCAGTTCGTCGGATCATATGCCCTTTGGACGGGGTCAAATGTCCAAGGTGCCCAATCGAACCGGTGACCATTGCCACAACCGGAAAGGTTTGGGTGTGATTCGTACGCCTCCATGATTTTTTGGAATCAGGGTTTTTAGCCAACTTCCGCAGATGAACTACCATTGGTCCACCGACCCGATTATAGCCCCGGATATCGGCTTTTCGTCCTCTGAGTTTGGTGGGCAAGCACCTCCGCCACGAGCAGACAGTGTGTAGGACTTCTGTAGCAGAGGCTAGTGGAGACGCTTGGTCCTATGGGAGCATTTCGCGAGATGCAAGGGCAGGGTGATCACCCGCAATCCTAGACACTCACCCCCGACCATACTAAGGATTTCGGAGGCCGGTGCACAGGTGTCTCATGTTGGTGAAAACTACTGGAGCCCTTTGCCGCATCCAGGTGTTATGATGCTTTCGAGTCGCCTAAAACGTTCGACTACTTCAAACTGGTCATCACAAAAGCAATTGCAGCTCCTATAAGAATTGTAGAAGTACTTTCCCTTTTGGAGCGTACTAAGCCCACTTTATATGGTGATAAAGAAACACACGTTTTCACTAAGCGTTCCAGCTACTGTTGTTCACTTTGTACGTGCAACGAAGTGATATCCTTGCATTACAGTATTTGAGTAAATACGACTACAGTTGTGTTCTTTCGACTATCAATATTGCCATTCAGTACAGTCTTTTAGCTGCCTATTTGAATGACGGAGTAAAAGGAAGAAGTGGACATTTGGAAGAAGTATCCTACACACACACACACACGGTGCTCGGTCGTGAATGCAGTTTGCATTTACGTGTTCACATATGTTCAAAATAACTCAGTTTAACTGTAAATTGTATGATATCAATTACTACAATCGACCCGGGGACAACGGTGAAAGTAATCTTTCTTCACCAGTCACTTTTACGTCATTTCGCTTCCTTTTTCTCGTCACATTTCGCTGTGTTGTTCTCCTGTTCAGGTCTGGATGTTTCACAGTTTTGAATTTCAACTGTTGACTTGTTCCACGATTGAAAGTTCACAAGTTTTGTCAATTTCCCTGGTTGTAGAGGTTAAATTGACTTCTATCACTTGATCTATCACTCGATCTATCCACGATTTTATTCACGACCGATTCCTACGACAGTTGTGAACGTTCGACCACCGTTCCTGCCATATCGCGCTCCGTTCACTTGTGTGCTCTTGTTCACGCTCGTTGTCCAGTTGGGTAGTGGGATAATTCGTGAGTTGTCGTCACATGGACCACGGATAAGTCCTGTTTCACTCAAATTATCAAGGATTCCCGTACCGTGCGAATCCGCTGAGTATGTGACCATTTGAACTCATATGTGTAGAGTTTTGGGTTCTACGTTTTACCACCGGGCTCCTGTTAGATTAAAGCTAGCGTGCATCCGCCTCGGACACCGACCACTGTCATCTGGAAAGTGATCAACTCCTTGATTTACATTCGTTCATTAGACAAGCTTGACTTCATAGGTAATACTGGATCAATAAGCATATTCCTTGATTCATCTGATTAACACGAGATCGAACGCATCCCCATTTCTGTTTTTTAGTTCACAAACCTGTTGCGGCTAAAAACGCGTAATTGTGATTTTCGTTTATCGACGTTTTTTCGGTGTTCTCAGTTTTCTTTGCTTCACCTTTATCGGGTCTCTGTCAAATTCCAGGAGGGGTCGTTTGCTCTGGCATGCAAAAGTCGTTATTATCCAGGTGAATGCGTTGTCACTCGGTAAGTTGCATAATTTCTTTTGTGTGCTCTCTCTTCATGTTCGTGTGTGTGTGACGTGTGGCTTCCCGTTTAAAGAATTTGAACTGAACGGTTCTCCGTGTGAATGTCGTTGCACTACTACCACCGGGGTCCCCCACATTGAGTGCTGTTGATCATATCTGTTAGAATATCAAAATATAGTCAAGTTATCTGTGACCCAACACAAAGTCTACTGTACGGCCCAGAAACCTGGTCATTGAGAAAACAGGATAAAGATTGACTGTCACTGTTTGAACGCCACTGTCTGCGCAGCATCGCGCAACTCTGGTGGGGGCCGGGTGAGCAATGCTGAGGTTGGGTGCAGAGTTTTGGGTAACCGCGGTCGCTGCCTGGAGCAAATGGTCGAAATCCATAGATTACGTTGGTTGAGGCATGTGTTGCACATGTCACCAAATAGGTTGTCGCGGCGAGTGATGTTCGCCGAGGCAGGTAGTGAGTGGAATAAAGTCAAGGGTGGCAAAGCGGAGACCTGGTATGAGGGGATTAAATTCCTAACCAGGAGTCTAGGTCCCGTCAGGCTCCCTAGATGGGGACCTCGGGATGATGGTCACCTATAGTTGGAGATACTGAGTGGTATGTCTGCGTGTCGTGAACAGTGTCCTTCTTGCATCTCGAACTCTTTGTAACATTAGTTCATTGAAATTCTCAATTTTCTCTTTGATCCTATTTTCAATTTTTCTTGTCTTTCTCCTAATGTTCATCCAAATGGCAGCCAAAGGACAGCAACCTAAACCAGCGCACGACAGTGCATGTTTATGGGTTGTACAAACTGAAACTGGACCTCGCACAATTGCGGGTTTCGCTTCTCGGCTACCCATTTTAGTCGACTGATAAGGATGGAATAAGTTGAAAATGTTGAACATAAGGGCATTAAAAAACCGTGGACACAAAACAATTAAACTAAATCATCCAAGGCGGCGAGTAGCTGTACGACTGCCACCGTTTAGGACACACGGTCTTATCATTTGAAAACCAAACTGATGTTCCTCCAAAAATCGACCGATCAAGATTAGCTGGTCCCAGCTGAATCGACTCGTGATGACCGTTCTATAAAAGGAATAATTCATTATTAGTAGCATTATTTTTGCACACGTCTGGTTCAGACTGTGTGACAGACAAATTACGGTACAATCATCTTGATAAAAAAGAAAAAGGTTCCATGATTTGTGTGTGGGCCGAATACTGCCAGGTTTCCCGAGGCCAAGGTAGATGGACTTTCTTGGGGAGCCTTTTAGCTATCCCAAGCTCGACTAGTAAGGCAGCGGGGCAGTGTGTAACAACCGCATTCCATTGGAGGCCGATGTCCAGTTCATACACCCTTTGGACGAGATCAAACGTCCAAGGTGCCCAATACACCTCGCTGCCACAACCAAGCAGGTGTGATTGAATGTGCTTCATATGCCTTGTCTTGGTTGGTTTTCCACCAGAGTTCTTACCCAACCCCCTCTTAGGTGAATTGCCAGTGTATTCCCATTTCGTCTTCTCATTTTAGTGAGAAAACACCGCCACGGAAAGACAGTGGTTACGACTTTCTCAGCAAAAGTTGTTTGAGGCGCTTGGTCGTATAGAATCATTTCGCGAGGTTCAAGGGAGGGGTGACCAGCCGAAAACACTGTGACACCCTCAATCATACTGGGGCTTTCGAAGGCAGTGGAATAATTTACTTGCTTTACAGAGTCTAGGTTTCACTCATCACTTGAGGATCTTTGAGCGCTTTAAAACCACGCTATTGGGCTTGATGTTAAGCTCTGGATGGGAACGATTGGGAATGCGCCACTCGTTTGGGCTATCCCGTCTAGCTCTGAAAGGCACTGCTGATACTTGCTAGCAAGTCGAGGATGAAACAACTGTGCAGTGCCTGAAGGGTTTGAATTTAAAATACCAGTTTACAATTCATAAAAAATTATATTTTATGCTTTGCTGCTTATCGTTCAAACCCTTATTCGGAACTGTGTAAAACCAGTGTACCGATAGCGTCGTTTTTCATTAGTCTGAAGAAGAAGCACTGTGTTTAACTCACGCTAAAATATGTTGCTGGCTATTCCACGGGCTATTGGCTTCCTTATTTGTGTGATCGCACCAGTGAATCTAGTCCTGTTTGAGTTCGATTCTTGATAATTTTGCCAGTGCTACTTTGTGGTTGAACAGAATATTCTATATCATATTTTTCGTGAAAAGTTACCCAACTTGATATTGATTCTGTCCATCTATTCAAAGTATGCCCGATTAGTACCATTGTCACTTTTTTTCTGTCCTTAGACGAGGTTCTCCTCTTCTGGTCGGCATTAAAACACCATACGAATTGACAATGAATCATATTCCAATATTCTACCGTCAAAAAAGTAAGTTTTATCGATCTTTTTCTTCTCACAAGTCTTACCGAGCTTTGCTCTCCCTGTGTTTTGTTTGCCACTCGAAGTCCTGAGGCTCAGGTTGCCAGTTCTCATCACCGAACAGAGAAGGTCTTTGTTTACCCCGCGTGTGCTGTTCGTCACACTAAATGTGTTAGTAAAAACGTTGGTTTTGTGAATACATGATCATCGACGCGAAATCAGATAGATCAAAAAGTTGTTGAGAAAAATCCTGGCCAATGCCTGTTTTTGTTGTTGGTCACACTTTGTGATTATGTCACCTATTCACACATGTGCGAAATGCACCAACGTTTGCATACACGGACCAGTTGTTTACGTCTTTGTCATTACAATACACCAACGTCACGTGCCACCGATCAACACGTTCGATATTTACACCACCGTGACCCCTGATGCCACTTCATTTTGCCCTTACTTGTGGACACCGCTTTATCGTCTCGAAATCGGGTCCGATATTTGCTCCACTCCACTCCACTCCAACCTGCAATCCCATAAGCCATCTAGATCTGTTATGCTTTTATTAGGTATAATGCACTAATCAGGTTCCAAGATTGAGTCTGTTAGTTCGAGAGTTCAGCATACAGGTTCATGTTTATGTCGGTTTCGATGTCATATAATGCGCCACGTTAATTTGACGTACATAAGGGGTGACGGGAGGGGGGGGGTCCCTTGGGGTTGTCGTCTGTTTTAACCAAGTTAAAGTCTATGTTTCAATTGGCACCCAGTGGATGCTTCAGCAACCGATCATTTATAATCAGCCGACAATTTCGACGATATACAAATAGTTTGTATGATTTACCACTTGAACATCTCGGTACTCGGTATCGTAGTTTTGGTCTGAGTGTATTTATTTGGAATAGACTAGTATTTTGTAGATTGATGTGCCTGAGTTGATCCCGGGAGTTGTTTTTTTGCCATGACGTAACTACATATAGTCCGTTGCATGTATTTCACTTTGCACGAAATTCGTTTATGACAGACAGATTTGTTGATGTTTCCGGTAGATAATCCACTGAATTCTGGAATGTTCAAACCAAAATGTGGATCACCAAATTGCGTTGCAAAGACTTTACTTTGATTGTCTTCCACCATAGGCTAATCCATCCGTAGGATATCTTGTACCGGAATTCCTCATTGATTGGTGGAAGTAATATGCACAGGGTTGCCCGAGCAGACACAGGAAAGCACACATGCGCCTGAGTGGAGTGGGTATTACGATTATCAACGTAGTTCGGAATATTTCGTTTGCGTCACACTGTTATTCAGTGTGTGTGTGTGTGTGTTGTAACGTTGCGATTGGACGATATGACTGGACTAGCACAAGCCGTGACCAACGATACGTGCGGCAAAAATGACCCACGAACAGAACTGTACTACCCAGCGGAATAGTGACGGTACACTGGTGCACCCGACTGCGGTACCCCAAACAAGTCCCAATAGAACTGGAAGCAAAAAGCCCCACGAGAGCAGTACGATCCCCGAAACCTGACCAGAGACAACACGGAAGACAGGTCCTTCAGGCGAGGTTGTATGTTTCGCTCGACCGTAAAAGACGAAGAAAGCGCACAGCTCATCTGTTTATATACAGTTCGGGGACCGGGTATCAATGACCTTGGAAAATAGTTCGAAAGTAGTGAGTGATGGGAAAATGGACCAATGTGGATCAAGCATAGTCGGTGGTGCGGTATAAATCTTTCTTGGCGGGAAAATCTGGAAATTCAACTTTTATAAAAAATAAATAGAAAAATAGAGGGAAATAGTCACTTTTATAGGGGGAAATGGCATTTTCCTTATCAGTGTGTGTGTGAACTCTCTGGTTTCAGTTGCTCCATGTACACGTTTCTAATCTGGTGCCTAAAACGTTTTCTCTATACCGCTTCTAGTCGTATACAAATCGCCACCGCTGGATGATTTATAAAAACATATCTAACCACTAATCCTGTTGCTTTTATCAGTGATATTTACTTAGATCATGTGGCCAAACCTCGTTCTGTAGTGATACAACAATGTTAAGCGTGAATCACCATGTTCCCCTCTTTATGCCCTCCACCATTTTGATCTTATAGTTCCTAATTATCGTTCCAAGGGGCTGGCTGGGGTATGCACAAATGGTCACATTCCCGGAAGCCGCTAGACGGGTGCACTAGACCAGTTTAGAGGTGACTGAGTCACAAATCCCTTGACAAGACCAGGGTATGGGATGCGAAGACAGCTACTTCTTGGTGAGTAGACGAGATCTACTGCTTGATTTAACAGGAAAGCTGTTCAACCAACGGGACAGTATGATTTCTTGGGTTGCAGCCGCATTTATCCACTGACGAATGCCCTCGTCTGGAGCAACTGAAAACTTTGCATGTACACATTGTTGCCTAGCCGTTTGCACATGGTCGTAAAACGTCTACGATTGGGCTCTCGGAAAAGCCGAGTTACGCTACTGACCATATTCCCGTGAAAATGGATGATCTTGCTGTCTACACACTCCATTTTCCATGCTAGACAGCCCACATTCAACATGGACAGTTGCGATTAGAAACTCTCAATTAGCCAGTCATCATCAAATGAATTAAAATAAAAAGTCAATCGATTAACTGCTCCCCATTCACGTCGGGGGTTGATTTTCCACCAGTGTAAGAAGTCGAACAGCCAACGTCCGAGACTGTAATCAGGTCGGTGGACAACTGACAGTTCACCTAGAAAAGTGGGCTAAAAAGCTGATTTCGAACCAAACAAAAATAAACCTACGGACCACGCACACTTTCGTCGTATCAGTGGACATTGGCTGGATTAGAAATTGCGGTGTATTGGGCACGTAAGCCTGACTTCCTTCAAAGGGCGTATGATCCAGAAAAACCATATATATGTATATATATATATATATATATGGGTATTTTCCGAAAATTTTTCCGCCTGTCCTCGGTCGATCAGGTAAACAGAGGAAGTGCCAATATCTTCAATCGCTATGGGTTTTACAGTTTTGTTCCAGCCAATATTTCCCGATCACCGTAGACCCCTGACTGATTTTCACACTGAACCGGTTGTACGATTGGAAATCACTATCCGGGCGGTGTGTGCCATTTTCATTCGGTGCGCTTGTTCTTTTTTACAGCCAGCGCAAAAGGATTTGATTTGTGCCCAGCGTTCGCCAGCGGGGATACCGTTGTGGCTCCGGATTCGGTGCTGGCCACTACAAATCACTACATCAGTGGTCGTGAACCGCACCGGGAGATCGAGTTCTTCTTCTCCAGTGATGCAAGGTATGTTTGTTCTATTCCTTATTCTGACTGTCTGATGTGGTGTATGCAGACGACATTGTGCTGCTAAGTGAAGATCCAGGTAAGCTTTTCTGGATAGCTTGAGTGTCAGTGTAACTATGTTCCGTATGCGTTTTGCACCTTCAAATTCTAAAATGTTGCTGCAAGATTGGGTTGACCCGATTCCCAACGTCACTCTAACTAGTGAATTAGCAGAGGAAACATACAAAAAAATTTGCTATTTGAGCAGGTGTATCTCACCTAGCGGACGCATCACAGATGAATTTTCGGCACGCGTGCAGAAGGTTTGGCTGTGTTTACCAACTTGAGACATTTGTAGCGCCGTAGGCTGGTTAGGGCATGTGCTACGCATGTCACCAGATAGGTAGCCACGACGAGCGATGTTTGCCGACACAGGTAGCGGGTGGGGAAAGAGCAAGGGTGATCAAACCAAGACCTAGGCATGAGGGCGTGAAAACCCTAACCAGGACACTGGGTTACATAGGTCCCGTTAGGCTCCCTGATTGGGGATCCTGAGATCATCGTAACCGGTGTTTAGAGGCACTGAGTGATATGGCTGAGTGTCGAAAAACAGTGGCGCTCGTGTATCTACTCAGCCTTCTTGCAACCGTAGTCTATATATTAATTTCCTATGTTCCCTTCGATTCTACTCTCTCAGCATTCTAATCTTCATTCTGCTATTTGACCTAAATGGGCAGCCAAAATACAGCAACCAAAATGGATAATGGTTAGCAAAACTGATACTGTTTTCATTGCCGAGTACCACTTGTACTCGTTGTAGATCTTTTAACAGACAACAATTTGTTCCATGCACATACGATGTGCTAGTTTCTGTGTGTAGAATTTGCTCGCCTGAACTTGTGTCCATGTTTTACGCAAAGCCGTTTTGCCCGCTACAATGTTGCCTAATTTGTTCTTTAATCCCTACTTGTTCCGTTCGAGTACGCATTTGATTATTTCCTTCCAGATCTGTATTGCTCCATTTGGATTGCCTAACTCACATACTATCAATTTAGATGACAAGATCACATGGCCTATCTCTTTCTACGCTCTCTATCTATATAAGGTGGAGTTCCCTGGTAATTTTTGACTCACTTGTGCCTGCCCCTTTGAGTTTCCTGAG
>UZAN01049983.1:8702-19120 GCA_900618425.1 Echinostoma caproni
ACATGTGCCCAAGTTTTTCTAACTTTCAATTCGGTGAGTTCTGCTCTCTCTCTCTCTCTCTGCCTCGCATCATTGCTTGATGTTCTGACTTATAAAATTCCTTATATTTGTTTTTTAACTTTCTTTTGGTATAATTTATTCTTGACTATTCTTTGCTTTTTAAACCGATGTATCATTATTGTGCACAATCATCATCCCTCATATTATTCATATATTACAGTAAACTACAGGAAGGATTTTCGCAATTCACAAGTTGTCTGTAATGTAGTTTTCGGGGCGCCTAACAGCCAACAGAACCCGTTTCCATCTGTCGGTTACTTTGCTCACACTACGAACCAGCTCAATAACAGGAGCTGCGCGGAAATAAAAGAATATTATTTCGAAGTCATGTGGTACTGAACCAATGAGTTCAACAGATCGATTCTGTCTGTTTCCTCGATCTTTTTTCTTCATTCTTTTTCCTCGCCAATTTTCCTGCCAAACATTGTATTCTGTTCAGTGGCAGCAATCCCTGATAGCCCCAGCTCTTTGCTCAGTTAATGAAAACCCCTCCTGTTACTCTCGAACATATCTGTGTTTGCAAGTCTATATAGTATTCTGATTTGCATTTTTGGCTCACGCAATAATGGTCTTGCTTTGATCGTCACCCATTAGTTTTCGGTGGGAGATTCGGTATGGTCGGGGGTGGGTGTCTAGGTTTATGGCTGGTCACCCTTCCTCAGCACCTCGGTGAATGCTCCCATTCGACCGCTGTGGCCTCATAGCTCAGCTGGTAGAGCGTGCGCTTTACGAATGAGTTTGTGGCGTCCATGCATGGGTTCGAATCCCACCGGGACTACGGAACTTCTCATATTTTCAACATAAAGAGAAAAACTGTTAAAAGGAAAACTATGAGTGGACGATAGCAAGAGATTTCTTTAGGAGGCTGAAAGATATCAAATTTGTATGTCAGTCTGCTTTGTTTGAATGAAAGTGCACTTTTGGCCTAAGACATAAGAGACAGTGATCGGTAGCTGAGATTGCAGCCCTCCGTTTTCTAAGAGAAAAGGTTATTAACGTCCTTGTCTAATACAGCATCCCCCTGGCGGGTTTTGGACGGAGGTCTATCAGGTCGATCGAAAGTAAAGGTTGGATTGATCTATGAATAAATTCGCCAGCAAACAAAATAAAGTTACATCAACTAGGGGCGCAATGAAAGTAATAAATACCTTATGGGGGCTGATATCCATTTGTGAATAGAAATGACCAATGTCGAGATCGGTACTTATTGAGCTCCAAAAGAGTAAAATCTAGATCGATATGAAACAGTCAATACCATAAGAGAAGATGGCTTCAAACTTGCCGCACCAAGTGGAGTTAATACCGGTCTTCACCCCATCTCCGCTCATCTTCCTGCCTATTTCTTTGTCTTGTCGAAAGCTTGCAAAACCGTACAGGTTGGCCTGCGACGGCTCAACCGCATTTCCTCTAAGCCTGTCACATGTTTTTGTGCATGCTGTAATTTAGTAGGTCAGTCAGTTCAACCAATTTGCTGAACAATGGGCGAATGCTGGAACTGACCAATGGAACAGTCATCTTCGCAGGAGTAATGTGTGCGAGAGCAGTCTGTCACCTGAAACGCTTGCGTTTGTTGCTCCAGTCAGAAAGTGCAGGTTGGATAGAATCATGCAAGTTAGATAACACAAACCAATCGCAGTAATAATTCGCTGGGCTGCGAGCGACGCACGAACGTACTACAAACCAAGGAATAATTTCATTTCGGGAGTGAAAACAAACGCACCTCAGACAATCGAAATATGCAGAGGTGCTGATTTCATCGGAGCAGTCAATCGTACAGCGTACCATAGCGATGACTGGTAACTTAAATGACTCAGTGTTGTCAAAACTCGGTTCTTCAGGAAATGCTCTCGATATATTTTTTTCTAGCCCACTAGACACGAATCACACTTGGGAAGGGAATCGCAGGCGTTTATATATACCCCTGAATCAATCAGATTAGTCGGCGAGTAAAATTAAAGTCTTATACGGACCAATCATAAAAACACAATTGATGCAGTAAAACAAACAATCAATTCAAACAACACTTTCCAACACAAGTATAGTATTGTCGGAGTGTTGTGAGGTACTACTCATATTTGTGGGTCGTTTGCGCGCACCGAGAATCATCTATAAGATTCCCACGGCATCCCTACTTGGATTAGATGATTTGCTGTTGCAACTACAGAAGATACAAATAAACTATCAAGCTGGCAATCACCGATGAGATGCGGATTTCGAGAGTAATAAATTAGATGTCTCGTTCTATCCAATGCTGTTCTTCAAATAGATTACTCTCCTCGTCCTGCCACTTTCTCTTGGATTTATAACAGTTATCAATACGCTTTCACTAATATCTCATTCTGTATATACATTTTCACCGACTTATATTCAGTTGCTCTTATAAATGCTTGGTGAAATAACTACGCACTAGTAGACTAGAAGTGATAGATTTCATCCGAATGTGACCAACTGCGGTGCTGTTTGAATACATCCCAACGGATCGGTGCACACTTTATGGCAATCCTAACGCATTGGTTACCGCTGATTTGAAATAATGCACCAATCTATCAATCTTGCCTACACTAAGTATCTACCGAACCAGGAATAGCTCTGACCCATCCGTTTCGAATTCAAAAAAATGACCACTTGGCTACCTCGTCAGTCCTCTTACTATTCTCCCTCATTAGACCAAATTCGTTTTTACTTCGTTTTCAACTTTCGCTTACAAATTAAAACAGTCTCACGGAGCACAATGGCAAACAAGCTCGTTTTCAGTGTGTCTTAATCATGCCATAACAATACAATAAAAAATAACTAAAGAAACAAGGATTTACGAGGAAAAAAGAGAAAGCAATTAAGGTATTCAACAGTTAATGTAATAATTAGTCCTCGATTATCATCTGCTCCGATGTTGCATGACAGATCACTTGTCGGCAACCCGGCCATGGGAGCTTGAGTACTTGAGTACAAATTGTTTCTCGAACTACAGAAGGTGTGTGTGAAGGCAGATGAAAACTGCCTCCGCTGTGACTAGAATGCAAAATCGCACGTGTCTAGACCATCCCGTCTTAACTTTATACAGGAGTCGGAACGCTTCGGTCACGTTTACAATGTGATTAGTGTCGGTAGAGTGCGACACGACCGCATTTGTGATTGACTTAATTACTCCACTTCTCAACCACTCACGGACGCGCTCGGACAGACGCCTGGTCGTGCGGTCAACATACTTTGCCCCACAGGAACAAGTGAAAGAGTAAATACAGAAAGAGGCGGCAGAATCGGGCACTCTATCCTTCAACCATAGATACACCAACGGGCTAGATGCGAATCGAGTTTGGAGCTTAGCCGCGTGATGACATTAGATTGTCTTCCGTGCACGATCTCTGATAAGGTGTCACCTTTAAACGGTAAAGAAATGTACACAAACATCTTATTGTTGCATCATAGATTCCACCAAGCACTCCGGGCACCCATTCTGGATGAAGATATTGCGCACATTTTGGAGTTATTCAACCAACATGTCCTTCGTGCGAATTTTTCTAGCTCTATTGACCAAACAAAGTATGAGATTTTTCTTCATATTGAATGGTACAAAGCTACGGAAATGAATGTAGTGTACATTCCAAGTCCCCTTCCTGTGCACTGACAGCCTGGTGGATCCGTCATCACAACGAGTTTGGCAGACATCTAAATATGCTCGTCGATTGTTTGCCTCATTTTCAATCATGAATTTCAAATTCCGATGCGCAGCATTGAAGTGATCTTATATGTGATGGCAGCCCGTTGTAGAATCGACCACGCACAGAATATCTTCTACATAACGTTTGTACAGTACGCATTGTTCGATGTGTGTTTTGAGCGGACCGTTTTATATTTTAGACATAAAAATATCGGCAAACAAGGGCCCTGACGGGAACCCCATTGCTACACCGTCCTTCTGGCGATAGATTTCCTCATTGAACTTGAATTGCACTTTGTGAGTGCAGAAAAATAATAGTTGTTTTAGATCATCTGTCGGTAGATCTACGTTAATCCCGTTACTTGCGATATAGATACACAAATAATCAATTGTTTCACCGATCGGAACATTTGTGAACAGAGATGTGACATCTAGCGAAAACATGTGGCGACCTTTGATATTTAAGCCACTCAAGGCATCAATGGGACCAGCTGTATTCCTAAGGCTACGCTAAGTTAACGTTACTCTCCGGTTCCAGTAGACGNTTTGGCTACCGCATGGTAACGAGGTTGCACATGTCTAGGATTTGCCGGAGAGGAACTCCACTCCAAAGTACTCTGGGCACGTCATATAACTGGAATCTTAGTTTCTGTTTGACGAATCCGCACAATGTGGCAGTGTCTACAGAGCACTTTTGTTTAAGTTTTCGTAACGTGTTAGAAAGTTTCTTCTTTATTTGGGGTATCTTTTCTTGGACGTTTTTGTGAACTTCGGTTCATCATTCAGAACTGTCGCTACCTTCCTGACGTAATCTAATTTATTAACTAAGACGATATCGGATTCCTTGTCCGGTTTGGTTATGATAACTTCCGTGTTCCGTTGTAACCCTCAGTTTTTGTATTTGTTGTTCCCTTTATTAATCCGTTAGTTGATTATTGGGCATAGTGATATTGATAATATGTGTTCATCAGAGTAGACTGAAGCTGTTCCGCTTCCGAACGAGATGAAGGACACAAGTCTTCTAACTGAGCACAAAAATTTTCAAAGTCGACCTCCATATTTAATTGCTCTGTTACTAGTCATATTCCTTGTGTTGTAACCACATGAATAAGACACAAATTGTGTTCTAATTATGTTCACAAGTTGTAGAAAGAATAACGCACGCACATCAGTCTCTGGTATGAGAGGACTATCATTTACTCATTAGTCTTATCTCGAACAAATGTGCCCACACATCATCATCATCCTTTGCCTACCGCTTTCGTAGTTCAATGCACCAGAACTATCAGTTGTCAGCTCTTTTCATCACCACATGCATCCTGTCCCTTGTCAGATACGGCGTACATGTATATTCTGGCCATGTTGATCATGCTGAAAATCTACCAGACCCGTCATCCGGATGTGAATGCCACTGCTCACTCCGCCTATATGGTGATGGCTGTGGTCATCTTCCTTGGAGTCACAGGAGTGGTGAGTTCTGCACGTGTGTGTGTCATGCACCGGTTTCGGCGTAATCGAATTCCCGCCGTGTTACTGCTCACAGCTGGAAATTGAGTAACAAAATGGAATTAACCATTTGTATGCTAATATTCTACTCCAGTCTCGATTGTGTATTACTTAAAGTGACAAAGATTATTTGGTTAATCTATTGTCTACATTGTGCAAACCTGTGTTTTTGGCTTCTTTATTCATAATTTATTGTCGCTCCTTTGTAACTTTTTCATTAGAAAAGCCTGTTTTCATCTTATGTATTGGTCGTTACTCGAAGCATGCACATTTCTGTCTTTCGTTCACGTTCCACTTCCCTTCCTTTCTCGTCTATTTTCAAAGTGCAATAAACACCACAGTTTGGACAGTATCCGTGCCTCGTAATTTTATCTGTGAGACTAAAAGCGTACCGTGCTCCTCATCGCAATCGGCGATTCATACTGTGAAATAAATGGTAAGATCATGACAACCTTCCAAGATTGTCATGAGTAACAAGCAACAAATAAGGTTTCCAACAATAGGTGGTAGGCAGCGTTGCTGTCGTCCGGTTCAATACCACACCTAACATATTGGACCTTACGTGGTTCATCACTCCAAGTCCCGGGACTTGGGTTACCGGTTTCCATCACTGAACAGCATGTCCTCGTGATTATAGGGCTTATCCCGTCTTCTGTTCATCACACGAAAGTGTGTAGTAAAAGAAACTCGCCAAATTGAACCGTGCAAGACCCTGTATACTTGATAATTAGGTCACCATCGACCTCCTCCATTTTGGCTTTATTAAGCTGGCAAACTTCAAACTGTAATGCTATACCAGTACCGTAAAAGGGTTCAGTCCGCCCACCCGAGATCTTGTATCCTTATTTTCCGCCGCCGATATCCAGAACAATTCCCCGTAAGATGGATGGATTATCGAGGTTACTCAGTAGTATTTCATTCATTTTTGAAAACAGTGAATGACGAATCCAGCTAACTTTTTGCTGTTTTGTTTTGAGAAAGCCACATCTTTCAGTGCCTGGTCAAGGTCCATGTTTAATAAACCTTGCTCAGTGAAAATGTACTGGAAGCCCGACACGCATGGAACCGCCTGACGATCATGGTGACCGGATATGGTATCTGCATTGCACCATCCGGATGAAAAGGACTCCTGGCAAATGCTTGTGTGCACCCACCCTCTGTGGAGATCATCTAGGAATAGTCAACAACAACAACAACCGGAGTTAGTTTTGTAGAGAGCAAAAGACAAATAGCGAAAGTTAAAGTGGCTTTCGCTGACCTTCAACACCTATGCCGCCTTCATGATATCCGACTTTTACTCAAAGGAAGGGCATTCCACAAACGGTTGGTAGTTTTTCGCTTTCAGGCTACGAGAACTGGCCTTCTTGCTGAAAATGATAATATACTTTCTGTATTCAACCAGCACTGCCTTTGGTGGAAACATAAAACAGGTAATGATGATCATCATTGTGTGTTGGGTGCTGATAGTCGTTGTCTAAAAAAGTAAATCGCTCTCCGTTGCCTCCGATAGCTTGATCAAGTATTGTATATCCCTTTCCGTCGTCTGCCTCTCCGTGTTCTTTTTGCATACGCCGGCGATCAGACCATGACTCAGCTTAGCTTCCACATTGGCTTCGGTTGTTGCAGCACTCCTTTCAGAATAATGCTTAGGAGATTAACCCTATCGATGATTAGAGGCGGTTAAAGATGTGGCTCAGTATAGAACTCAATGGTGCAAATGTTGTACGGTCTGCCTGTTTAAATTCCATGCCCTGTAAAAAGGAAATCATACAGGAGACCAAACACATGCAATTATGTGCGGTGCAAGAGGCACACAATCGTTAGTATTCATGACCTTTTTCTTTTTGGCAAACTGTTTCTCCTCATACTCCTCATTAGCACTCAGTGCCCTTTTTCTCGTTTGCATTGTTGTTGTTGTTGCGTTGGCACCATGTTTGTTCCCAAGCCATATACACACACTAACCTGGTTGGCATATTGTTTGACTATCAAGCGAAGAGCCGGTCTAAATAACAGAATAAACTTGGTACTTTAAAAATAACTTTTTGCATTTGGAGGCTTTTTCTGTAATGGTGTCTCGAAACCTATTTGATTCCTGTTTTTGATCCCTCCGGGAATATTTAATTCTACTAGTCTCATCAAAGCATTATGTGTATGAATCAAAGCTGTGCTTCTTCATCTGCGTCGGATGGATGTTGTTAATCCCAAAACACTTCAGATCCTTATCGCCTCATACCGTACAATAAAAGACATAAGAGCTACCGGACAAAACTTTTCCCGAGGATTATCTAATAGGCGTATGTGAGGAGTTGCAACAGCTATAAAACTATAGTGTTTTTCTAGCTAATTTTTGTCCATCCAATCAGATTATATGACTCTTCAGCCGTGTTACCATTTGAGATACGACTGAGTATCCTCAACTTGACCCCTTACTTTCATCGTCATGATTGTAAAGCGAGATCCAGCTAAGCGAACTGAGACATTTTACTGTCGATTGTCACCAAACCTGGGCAGATAAAAAGTAACATTTGCGTTCTGTTAAGTAGACTTGATGAATTCTGCCAACAAACCAATATCTAGACCTTACGAGTACAAAGTTCCTTATCAATGTTTCCAGAATCGACGGCTGTTTCTTGATTAAATTATTGAATCAGTGGAGTTCGTGTGTGCATTTTGTTTATCTCAGTAACCAGTTCATTGTATCACATGGGATACCGTACTACTACTATATCACAGTGCATCCTGATTTCGACTCTTTCGAGATATTTATAGAATGTTTTCCGTAGTTTTTCTCGTCAAACCATCGGGTCCAATTAGGTGGTAGTCTCACATGTGAATCACATCTAAGACTGTATGCAATTCATGTTGTTAGCATTGTGACTAAGATTTCGTTAGAAGAGAATTTCTCGATAGACTATTATTTTTGTCACTGTGTTTGTTTTCAAGTGAGTACGATCTTTGTGTAAACAACACATTTGCCGTTCTAACTTGCAGATCTTTTTATTGTCTTACTCATCTGTGAATCCCTGTCTTCTTTATCTTTCTTTTCAAAACACAGATCTACGGTAGCGAGACATTTTGGATCGCGTTCACCATATTTTTCCTACTAATGAGCGTCGTACTCACCGCTGAAATATACTATATGGGCCATTGGAACATCGGTACGTTTCCGTTCGATTCATGTGCGAAATTTCTTTCTCAGTATGTTTTTGACTAGTATCAAAGAAGGATTTACAAGGAAAAAAGAGAGGGGAAGTAATTAAAGGCAGTACATTCATTTCCGTAGCTTTGTACCACTCAATATGAAGAAAAATCTCATACTTTGTTTGGTCAATAGAGCTAGAAAAATTCGCACGAAGGACATGTTGGTTGAATAACTCCAAAATGTGCGCAATATCTTCATCCAGAATGGATATCCGGAGCGTTTCGTGGAATCTATGATGCAACGGCAAGAGGCATTTCCCAAGGGGGTAATTGCTGAGAAGAAGTCTGTATACATTTCTTTACCGTTTAAAGGTGACACCTTGTCAGAGATTGTGCATAGAAGGTTATCAAATGCCATCAACAAAACGTTCTGCGCGGCTCGATTCGCATCTAGCCCGTTGGTGTATCTATGGTTGAAGGATAGAGTGCCCGATTCTGCCGCCTCTTTCTGTATTTACTCTTTCACTTGTTCCTGTGGGGCAAAGTATGTTGACCGCACGACCAGGCGTCTGTCCGAGCGCGTCCGTGAGTGGTTGAGAAGTGGAGTAATTAAGTCAATCACAAATGCGGTCGTGTCGCACTCTACCGACACTAATCACATTGTAAACGTGACCGAAGCGTTCCGACTCCTGTATAAAGTTAAGACGGGATGGTCTAGACACGTGCGATTTTGCATTCTAGTCACAGCGGAGGCAGTTTTCATCTGCCTTCACACACACCTTCTGTAGTTCGAGAAACAATTTGTACTCAAGTACTCAAGCTCCCATGGCCGGGTTGCCGACAAGTGATCTGTCATGCAACATCGGAGCAAGTGATAATTGGGGACCAATTATGAAACAAGCTCTTGAATATTTCAATTACTTCCCCTCTCTTTTTTCCTTGTAAATCCTTCTTTGATACTGGTCATATTTATCATGTTGTTATGGCATGATTTAAACGCGCTTGTTTGCCAATTTTTGTTCTCACTATGAGCTCCGTGGGATCTTTTAGAGATCAATATGTTTTATTTAGTCTAATAAGTTGCTTGTTTTGTTGATTCTCTGAAGAAGGCAATCAACACCCACCAGTATTCACAACTTATGAATGCAACCACATAAACATCACGTAAAGCGATCCACGCATCGGTCATAGACGATCTTGTGGCCTATTGTTTCCATTTAGTATTTCTTCAACATTCTCCTACACATCCGGACCGAGCTCTAGCTCATTTTCTAGTATAAACTCTGAGAGCGCCGCGCCCCTCTCAGGTGAATCGATCAACAGTCTGTTGTTCCGCTCTTTGGTCCAAAGTCCATTGTTGTCAAATCCGTCTAACGCATCCTTCGAAGCTTGCCTGGCTAACCCTTGTTCAACAGCCAGTTCCGGGTCGTTTTAATCTCACCAGCCCAAAGTGGGTTTCGGGGAAAGCTTCTAGCTCTGAAACAATCGACAAATTATCCTCATTGTATCGTACTTCACATTTGCCTGTGTCCACTCTACGTGCCAGACGGTTCATGGCGCGGTAATCTTTATAAGAAAGAAATCGGTCTAAGGAAAAATTCAATCAACCATGATGAAGCAATGTAGCGCGCCTGAACTTTTCCAAGGCATTTAGTCTCGTGAACCTCGAAATTTGGTTGAGAAAGCTGTACAGCTGTTATCCCGGAGTTTCTTCGATAACATGTCATGTCATTTATAGTTTCCGATTCACGATCCGACCCAATAGTCGTTGCCCCGTGGAAGTACAATGGGATCCATGCTTTGATCTCCTCTTTACTTCCCACTGATCCATCGAATATTCTGGGACCATAATAATACTGCTTGCAAATAACAAAAATATTCGGGATAACATTGGAAAAGCGTGTTTATTAGCTGGACACCTTAGCTGTACCGGTCCAACAAACTCCTATGCACACACAAACCATTAAGAATCGCATACTGCATCGGTCGTTACGCATGATAGTCAGGACCGCACTGCCCATTGCATCGAGTTGGGTTGGGCCACTGTTGTTT
>UZAN01049985.1:0-11771 GCA_900618425.1 Echinostoma caproni
GACTAAACTACTGCGCCACCACCACCCAGAAAAAATCTTTCATTGTGGTAAATGGAATTGGTATGTCAATACGGTGACGTGGTTCAACACGAACTTGTAAACCTGCCCCCCATAATCAGAGTAATGAGTCAGTTTTTTGAATTATTTCCATTTTCACGTAGATGCCGCATGGAGTGGCTATTGTTGATTGATGTTTTGAAAACACGGGTTTTCATCAGACAAACAAAAGTTTCGCATTTAACGTACAGTTACTTGTGAGTAAAGGTGAGGGCTAGTTGATATTCCCTCAAAAGTAACTGTAAGCTAAATGCGAGTTATCAATCCGGCCTTGTAGGTCCGTTGGCACATCAGCTCGTAGCCTGTATAGAAGTCCTGATTTGGTGGTAGTCTCTCGATTGAAGTGAACAGGTTGTCATTTGTGTACACCATTTTTTGCTATCGGGTCAAATAAACTGGCTATCACTGAAGATGACAACTGAAAAAACATGAGTCGGCATTTGGGTTCAACCATGCAATGAGCTCGTCGTCATGGTAGTAATGCACACGCCTGCTATGCGATGGGTTCAGATTTCAAATCCCGGACGGGACGGTGGTTATGCACTACTGAGAGAGCAAAACTCGAGTCTAGTGCTTCCGAGTGCATGGTTGAATCGACCAATTGAGGATTGTGCATGAAGTTAAAGTCCGAAAGGCTAGTCAAATCAAGTCAATAAACAAACGTTTATTGGAAACTGGTTACCCAAATGATAAGCACACAAGAATCTCCTCGTTCTGATGTCAAAACTAGAGGCGATCCGCAGCGCCTATAGATTTAACACCGGAATAAAAACGGCATTGGTTTCCATTATTTAAATAAACTCATCAAGTAGATGATGAAAAATTGGCTCTCGAGTCGGACTAATGTCAGCCTGTTTTGATCCTCCCAAAGTATTTAATTCAAGCCTCTAACCACCACAGAGTTGCGCACAAGGCTTTCGTCGAAAGTTAGGAGAGATTAGGCCCACTTCATCGTACACCTGACGAAGTGTGTATTGTCTTTCAAACAGATTTTCAAGTCAAGTCAAGTCAAGTCAACGCATTCCGTTAAAACGTGTGGGCAGAATTTTCAGCGGAAAGCATTTCACCAGTTGGATCGGCATGCATACGGATAAAAGGCCTTAATTATATCAAATTCATTCAGACGGCAATGTGGATGGAGTGGAAAGAGTATCAACTGTAGCATAAATTTCATGGGATTGATCACGGTTCGTTTGTGATAGTTGTTCCCCGGAATCCTGGAAACGAGTAGGACAATAGACGTTTTAGAAACCGCTTTGCGAGTGCGTAAAGATTCAAGTTTATTGTAGAGGACAGAAGTGAAGATGGAGCGAGAGAGAGAGTTGGGTGCAGACGACAGCACGCTTCAAAAACAGGACTGCACCACAGGCGACCACATGATTCAAGGTGTTTGTTCACAATGGTTTCGTTCAATGCGACACAGAGAACAGTTCCTCTTCAAGAGCGACTAAGTCTTTATAAAACAGAATGGGAAGAAAACAGAGGAACAGTGAGTTGGTTAGATGATATCACCCGTACGAGGAAATGCTATAAGATATTAAATGCAGAGATACTCTAAAAAGTCGAAGGTGTAAGAAGTAAAAACACCAGCATTTCTGACTTTATTAAATGATTTTTTGCAGATGGCAGGGTCATCTGATATCCGCAGATAGAAAAAGATGGAATTTTGAAATGGTGTGAAACTTCAAGTGTAAACAGGTTAACGAGGATTCCGGGGAACAGGTGACGTGGAATGTGTAGTTGGACCGCGATTAGGAAGAGCAACCATAATTCATTACTTTTGGTCGGTTGCCATGAAAGAGGTTGGCACTGNGCACTGTTAAGCACATCGACAGCGGAACGGAACAACTGATTTAGTTGGGTTATTGGAATAGTTTTATGCCTCTCTATGCTCTCTATATGCTCAGCTATTCCCTGAACCTATTGTTCCATACAGATAATTTAGTCACGTCGGAACGGGGCGCTTCGGATTACGTTTAGTCTTTGGTAATAAACCTTCTCCCTCAAACTACATTGGTTGATTGCAGTATAGTACAGATTATTTCAGATGAAATCTACAATCCAGCCTTAAATTCACATTAGTCGTGCGTCCGAAATGTGCAACAGAAGGAAATCATCGCTGAATAGATTGTTGATCAGATTGACAAGTGTTGTGTATGGAGCATAGCCATAATTCAAATGAATTTTACCAGTCTTGCCAGGGTTACCATGTTGCATTCCCATTTGAATATAGTGATAAAAAACCACAGCATGGCTGGAACAGTGCTTCGAACTGATTAGTTCTTTGGTCACGTTTACCATGTGATTAGTGACAAGAAGGTGCGACACAACCGAACTTGTAATTGTCTTAATTACTCCACTTCGCAACCATGCAGGATGATGCTCACGAATGCGCTCGGACTGACACGCTTAGTCGTGCGGCCAAGATACTTTGCTCCACAGGAGCAGGTGAAAGAGTAAATACAGAAAGAGGCAGCATAATCGGGAACTCTATCCTTCAAACGTAGATACACCAACAGGCTAGTGGTGAATCGAGTTTGAAGTCTAGCCGCGTGGAACGTTTTGTTGATGGCATTTGGTAAACGTCTATGCACAATCTCTGCCAAGGTATCACCTTTGCACGGTAAAGAAATGTACACAGACTTCTTCTCAGCAATGACCATCTTGGGAAACGCCCCGGGTCTTTGCATCACAGATTTCATCCAGGCGCTTCGGTATCCATTCTGGATGAAGACACTCCGAACATTTTTGGAATTCTCCAACCAACATATCACCCATGTTCCATTTCGCCTATTCACTGAGCTTGGTAATTTTGTTTGCAAACGTTTCATCACCAGCCGAGGTGATATCGTCAGTGCTTGTGAAGTGGCAGTGTTCTGCCTGTACGCGTTCGTTTATATATGTGCTCTTCTCCACCGACTACTTTTGTTTCTTGTTCTCATTGTGTTCGACTCGGTTAAACTGGTGCGAGGGGGTGAGGGTAGGACCGGTGGAGGAGGTTGTCCTTTCCTCCTGAATGCGATTTCCGTCCGTTCTCAGGTCACGGCGTGACCTTTATTGTTGCGGTATTTGGTCGTTGAGTTGCTTTGGCGTGTACATATGATCCAATTCGATGTGACTGTCTATTGAGTTGATTGAAGAGTGTCAAGCCTCGAGAAATTCTCTGGCTTGTTTTGACCTTTCTTGGTCGATAATTCTCACTGGTTAGAAGTCGAACTGATGTCCTTCTTGATCTTAATCGGTCATGTCTCCAGACTACCGATTAGTGATCACAGATCCTTGTTGAAAGTTTTTCCCAGTTTGTCCGATGTAGTGTTTCGGGCAGTTTTTGCAGTTTATTTGTAGATAACGCTGCTCTTGTCCTTCTCCATTGTTCTCTCCTTTGGTTTTGACAGAAATCTCCTCAGGCAGGCAGTCAGTTTGTGGGCTACTTGGATTCCATATGATCTGAGCATTCTTGATATCATTTCCGAAATATCCTTGATGTACGGCAAGGTCGTTCTTGCTTCCGATTCTCCGTCTGTTGTTTCGTTCTTTCGTTGAGTCAGAGGTCTTTTGATGAAGTTGCGGGTGTAGCCGTTGCGAGCAAATACTCCAAGGATGTATCTTTCTTCTTTCTTTTTGAGTATGTCGGTACTGCAATGCGTTTGGATTCTTCCGAACAGAGTTCTAACATGACATCTTTTGTGGCTGTGTGGATGATTACTTTTGAAGTTCAGGATTTGATCCCTATGTGTTGCCTTGCGGCAGACCGTTGTACCTCCTTTTCTAGCTTCTGCATTACGGCTTCGGTTATGAATCCAGAAATTGGTGTTCGCATTGGTGTTCTTTTCAACTGTTCGTAGAATTTGAAGTAGGTCTGCATGCACAGTTCCATGAGTTTGCCAATGGCAGCAGGTTCCGTTGGTTGGTTTAGTGGGTGCTCAGTTATCAATTCCCGCAACTTGGATCTTTCCAGGTCCAACTCGAAGGAAGTGAAGAAAGCGGTGACGTCGAACGAGACCATTATTTCGTCTTCTTGGATGTTGACAGTTTTGAGCTTGTCCAGGAATTGCCTTGTGTTCTTGACGCTATACTCGTGTTCAGCGATGAGCGGCTTCAGTCGGTTGCATAATTCTTTTGCTAACTTGTATGTAGCTGTTCCTGGAAAAAAGACGATCGGTTTCCAGGGAATTCCTTCCTTGTGTATTTTCGGCGGTCTGTAGAATTGTGGGATAACCGAGATTTTTTCTGTCATTCTCCAGTGTCCCTCTTTGGTTATTTGATGTAGTCCCTCCAGTCGTTTTAATGTGGTATTGATTTTGTTTTCCAGTTTTGCGGCAGGTTGTTAAAAAAAACGCGAATAGTAACAAAGTCAAAACGCAACCCGTCACCTGACTGTGGTGTAGCGCTTTGTGGTTCGGAGTCACGTGAACAGGTTAGCAGTCACGTGAACAGTTGCGCTGAACTAATCGTAAAAATGTCGTTGATTCCGAATGCGGGTTTTCATGCTTTGGCACGTAGTCAACTCCTGAAAAAGGAATGTGTTGGTCTCCGTTCGAGTTGTGAGTTAAAGTGTGTGCAACAGAAACACAATACAAATATGCGTCATGACCATGACTATCTATGGAACGAACAAACGCAGCCTGAAATAAACAGTTAACGGTTTTATGAAAGATCCTGGACCAGTGGTTAAATGGAATGTAGATGTCGCCATGGTTTTGCGATCAAACCATGACAAAGCAACTGCCAAGTTTGGCGGGGTGTTCACAGCCTCCATCGCTGAACTACTATTCCAACAATCGGTTCTGAATGTGTTGTTCATTTGTGGCCAACGTAAGAATTTGCCAACTACATCTTTATGCGCACACCAAACACACTACTAACGAATGTGAGTACTATCTAACTATGCCGATACTGATAAACGCCAAAAACAGCGGGGTAGCACTGTTGAGGTTGATAAATTTACGTAGATAGTAGTCGTAGTCTAATTGATCAACACCACCCCACTGGAAATATTGCTAAAATTTTACGAAAACGAACAAACTCGTTTCCGATATTCCACAAATATTTTTCACAGTATGATTGAGTTCAACAATCCGGATCTAGTCAATACAGATGATTTGTGAGGTACAACTTGCAGTTTATTTCCATGTTTTTCTAATAGGTTTTACAAATATTGTGCATCAATCATTTTTCTGCTATTTTTCAATCTCTCCTAACAGAAATGTTGATCAAATATTTCATCAACCGATGGTTGACACGTCATCTGGGTTGTGTGTCTTCTTGTCCTTCTCTAAACACAAGACCCAACTCCACAGAGCCAGAATAATTCAATTTGACTCCCGTATATCTGCTAGTGTTAGCCTTTCATTCTTCTCTTCCCGTTAAGCAAGTGGATAATTGAACATTTCTCTTGGGCTTATCATACTTCTTAGACTGTCATATTAGGCTATTCTGAAAGGTGGTTTGACGTAAATGGTGAAATGCCCTCTACGTTTGGGATGGGCCTTCATCCCTGCCCATGGAAATTAATGCCTTCACTCTTCATCCACCAGTTCTCGTTATGCTCACGCAAAAGTGCACACTTAAGATTAGCGGTGATTTATATATATTCTTGTTTAACTAGATTTCGTAAATACTTTGAGCGCGTTGCAACAGATCTTCGCTGAATGTTGCGATTATTATCAGCTAACTTTTTCAAATTTTCTCTTCCTAGAGTTTCACTATTAACGGTTTGCTGAGGCCGTAATCATTTGGCGTCACAAACCAGACCTCTGCAAGCAGTGAAACTTTGTTGCCAGCCTTGGTAAGGCTTTCACCTTGATTCCGATCGATAAATATGTTCTCCCATCCTTTCCCTCTGTTCAACCCGACTGTGTCTGGAGACCTTTGACCTTCACACTGACTTTGCCTAGTCGAATGTTTTTGAAGTTTAAAAATTTGTCATTGTCCTGACTGAACTTTCACATGAATGTTTGTACACAGGTGAAGAGATAATGGGACACAGTTAAATTCAGCCCAGTTGTGTGTTGATGCATGTTCTCTCTCTCTTATGATAAATGCCTCCGTTTGTTGTGTTTTGTCTATTTTATACAAAATATTGTCATGTGAAATATTTTTCAGCTGATGAGTTGCGGAAAACCAGCTTTCTCGCTAAGCTGTTTCCATTCCATTCGGTCCCAGGTGCATCCCGGGAATATGTTGACATCGTTTACCTGGGAACGTTAATAGAACCTAGGCCAATTAACACCAAAATATGATGCGTTATGAAGTTCCATGCAGACCAACTGGAACGGCTCCAGAGACACATGAAGTGTCCAATCACAGGTTCAAATTGAAGAGTATTCAGCGATAATGGGGATAAATGAATGCATTGCCAATCGATAACCTGAATTCGGACAACGGGAACATTCAAAACAGTGAAAAACATGCTCAAATGCTTGCATGCTGTCTCCCAATTGATGTAATTGATTTGCAAATCTTCAGATGATTCCAAACAATCCGTTCTCCGTGTTTTCCTTGATTATTCGTCCGCTTTTCATTCCCTTTCACGATCTCGTCTCCGCCCTGAAAGTTACAGTCATTCGGTTGCTCAAACACTTTACTGTCGGGGTTGAACAACTATTTCTCCGGAAGGATTCAAAGAACTATTTCAAACCGTTAGTGAACCAGTCTGGAGTCCTTCAAGGTTGTATGCTGTGACCATGCTTATTTCCAACATTTAATGGTGACGTATCCTCTAGTTTGCAAACCAAGATCTTAAAATATACTGATGATGTGGTCTGATGTCAAGCCATTTCTAACCAATCTGAGATAGAATCATCATTCTCGGACCAATTCGGCCTCCGGTTAAATAATTTTGAATGCTCCGAATGTATTTTTAGTCTTTCCCGATCCAAATACCCCTTGAAACCCTCAGTTATCAATTCTGTACTCATCACCAGAACACATACCATCCAATACCTAGGAGTCACCATTGAAAGCCATGTACCATGGCTCTGTCATGCATGCAACTATATGTTCTTTTGTTTATCAGTTCATTATTCCTGTCATACTTCATTGTTCGCCACTTATTTTTCCTTGAGTACTTAAAAAGGATTTCATTACTCTTCGTCGCGGGTTGATATGTACCAGCCATCTTTCTCTTATTCCATTAAACACTCTAATCACAAAATTGTTTGATATGCATATTCCGAGCCATCTTCAACCCGATCCACAATTAACGTTGCTTGTCCTACCTGGCTCGTATTCTAATGAACAAGAAGAAGATCCCAAACGAATTAATTTTGTACCTATGAGGATGATCTTTCGCTGGAGTGTTATCATTTCAGTATAGAACTTTACATTCTTTATCTCATTGTAACGATGAAGTTACTTTTGACAGGAACTGTGGGCATAGTAGACTACACAAGTCAATCCAATCCTCGCATATTTGGCTGGAAATTTTGAAGTTGCAATCAGCACGGCTGATACTGCCTCACCGCAAATGAAACACATGTATCCTCAGGAAACTTTAATCTTCGATAAGGCTTCAGATAAACTTTGACAGGCAGGATTTGTGAAATCATCTAATCGGGTTATTGATCCCTAAGGGGTAGAAGATCTCACAAAATAAAGTGCCTTGTTTCAAACGGGGCTGTTACTTGTACGTTATTGAAAAACATTTGAGGAGTGATACTAAATAGAACGCATCACAGAAATGCAGTCAATGTCGTCCTGAACTCCAAATTGTACGAAGCCCTGTCTCGACGTTTTCGATATGTATGCGTCTCATCAGCAGTGCAGACTCATCGACCCAACTGGGTATCGAACCTTGGTACAGACAAGCAGAGTATTCACCAGTAGCACACTTAATTGCTAAAAAAATCCGGTAAAATCAACGCATCCGAAGATGGTGAAAAGTCAGTAGTCCAAAGGCGGACCATCACACGTAACGGGGTTAATCCCAAGCATGGCCTATCATACTCTGCATGTACAGGGCTTATCAACAGAAAGGGAAGCATCGTGTCCTAGAAACTGTTTTGCCGGTACGTACCGGGATCAGCACAAATCAAAGGCCTATATGTGGAACCATTCAAAGCAGGAATCTGTTTACGGGAATATGGATTATTAGGGCAATAAAATCCGAGCTTTGGAAACCTAAAAGCGTAGAAGGATAGTCTACGAACTCGAATATAAATGTTTTCAACATGTTTGGACCAAGAAAGATTGTGTGACAAAGTAACTCCAAGATATTTCACAGAGTTAGCTTTGGGGATGGTATTATCATTGACAGAAAGGTCAGGCTGATTATCCAAAAGGGTTTGATAATGCATGCCTGTTTTTAAGGCTAAAAGAAACATCCACACATTTATCTACATTTAGCATTAAAGATCGGGGAGTCGACCAACTAAAAATGTTATTGAGACATACTTGAAGTTGAGAGAAACAATCAGGAACAGTTGAGGGACAGCCGATCATCACGTCATCAGCATACTTGCAGGCGATAAAGTTGGGAGGGATGGGAAGGTCCTTAATGTACAGTGAAAAAAGAAATGGAGACAAAATTGCACACTGAAAAACTCCAGAGTTAACTTCTAGCAGAGAGGACGATTTACCGTTGCAAAAAGTGTATTGCATCCAATGAGTAAAGTAATTAATTAGTACATTCAATAAATTAGGTGCTAGACAACAATCCAAAAGACGTTGAATGAGAATGCCGTGGTCAAATGATCCGAAAGCATTTGCATAATCAAGAAAAGTTAAACGGACGATGCCAGCCCCTTTATCCAATAAGGATGAAACGGAGTGAACAACGTGAGCAACAGCATCAATGGTGAAAAGCGAATGTTTGTATGCAAACTGCTTAGGGTCACGAGTGAGAGATAAAAGGGTCAGCCGGTTAAGAAGGATTCTTTGGAAAACTTTCAATAATACTGATGTGCAGACAATCAGTCGATATTTGGAAGATCCCTTATTGGGAATTGGGGTTATCCGAGAAGATCTCCAACAATCAGGGATGTTTCCAGGTGACAAAAAAATTGAACAACTCGGAAATAGGCTTGAGTCGAATCAAAACCTGGTATAGTGCAGGTAACAAACCGGTAACACTGTCATACTGATCACTCGTGGGTCATGAAAGTAAAATTCAACTTTGAAATTCAAATGTCATCATGAAGGAAAACGCCAAAAGGCCGATATGTTATTTTTCTGGCCCTAGGGGATATACTTCTGGTTTTCTAAGTGATCTGTTAAGCAGGAAGTCAAGTCTACTGTGTTTTCTTCATATTCTAGTTATCCTAGACAAATTGAACCGTCGATTGGCAGTTCAGATTGCGCATGAGATGATCAGATTTTGTCATCTTTTCATCATCCCTTCTGCGATTTTTCCCGCGATAAATGAGATCGGGAAAATATCATAAATGAGTTGGGTTGCAAAATTTATATGCGGACTGATTTCATCGAATTTCTTCACGTGCATTATATTGATCAGTATTAAAGATTGTGCAATGAACGCGCACCGACAGAATGGTCAGTCTCATTTTCTGGATGCAAGGTTTTCTTGCAATCTGTATGAAAGTGAGCTGATTTTTTACATCGTCTTCGATAAGCAATCAATTGGTACCGCTGAAAATGTCAAGCAGCTGATACCAGATCACTTCACATCACAATCACCCACCAAATTCTATTTTTTTCGTTTCATGGGTATTCCTGATCAGGAATTTATATATTACCTGTTTTTCATCTCCTGGATATCAGATCAGTTTGTACGAATACATTCCAGGAACCACTGTCCTGTCTTGTTTCCCATTTTCTGGAAACTCGTGGTTCAGTTATGCACTCGACTAAGGTGAATGAAAAGGCAGGAGGAACAAGAATAAATTGAAATTACTAATATTATTTGTGAGGTACTGCTCACAGTTGTGAGTAGTTTGACCACAAAAAGAAGTGATTTTTGAGTTCCCCAGGATTCCGCGAGTGAATACAGGGTTTCATGTTGTAACAACGGGTGCGGCAAACTGGTGGTCACTGGTAAAGAGATGATCATGTGGATCTGAATTAGTTGTAGCCAAATTCGATATTTCGTTCTGTGTAACCTTATCTACCAATATCCGATGCTGTTCCTTATATGAATAAGTCTCTTGGTCCCAGTGATGCCCTGTGGACATATATTCAAGTCAATTCAAGTCAAGGAATCGCTTTGTACGCCTCGAAAGGTAAATGTTCAGCAACCACATAACCACAGTGTGAAAAAAGTGAAAAAAACATTATAACACGACAGTTAAAAGATGTGAAAGCAGACAGCAACTTCAGAAACCAATGGCATACCCGGGTGTTAATGATTGATTTAGTTTAGCATTTTACGTAGATTTCATGTAACGAATTCGTGGTTTGTTAGAAATCTACGAAGATACGGGACAATAGACCGCATGTAAGCTTCATTGCATGTCTTGATAAGTTTGGGAGTGGAACGTGTGGGTGAGTAAGAAATCACTGAATAAAAACAGAATAAAGGGGATGAGAAATATCAGATAAAATGTTGTTAGAGAATGTTTTTCAGGAATTGAAGTGGTGTGTCACCACATACTCTGCCAGATATTCCTGTGGTATGAGACTACAAACCAACAAACTTGAGGGATCGGGAAGTGAGTTTGAGGTTCTTGTTAAAAAGCCCGGGGAAGATAACAGGGGACCCATAAAGCCAGTGGAGCAAAACACAAGCAAAAACCCCAACGCCTTATGAGATGGTTTGGAATGGAAAGTGATTTAAGACGTAAAACATAAAACGTGAGCCTCCTGATCTGCAGAAAAAAGGGCACATGACGTGGTCAGACTAAGTGAAATTGCGGTTGAAAATAACATTAGTAGGGCTATTAATCAATCATTGAAATCAGATATTAGTGAAGTCATTAGTTATCACGTCCAGCCCACATTTTTTGCCTATGTTTGAGAAATGAATGACATGTTTTGGTAGTAAATGTATGAAGGCTTTACATCAAATTTATGATATATTCAATAGGCACTGTGCATATTATGTATGGATGGAATGCCTGGATAGATGCCGGGTTACTAGACTGACACGTGATCTATGCTCGTCAGACACGATGTGAGAAGCAGACATCATATGGACAATCTATATTGAATATCACCCGTTTGGTTACCACGAAACACACCATAGACGTTCCGCAAATATACCATGGGATAAATGTGGGTGTAGTAGAGGAGGTTCTAATGCATTTTCATCCGAAGCCATTCACGCAGTCATTCCGGTTGCCGATGGTCTCTAATGCTTATATCACGTGAACTGCACGGAATTCTGAACCAAACACAGGACTACAGCTGTTATACGTTGGACATTCGCACAGGGTCTACAAATAAACTATTGGCCTCATAGATCCACCTGAATCGTGCATCTTTATATCAAGACCAGCACGGTATTTAAAATTGGTTGCAAATCCCCTGTGTGCATGTGTTCTTGTCTGATCACGAAATTTCCATACTCAGTCCCCAGTGCTGTTCAACCGATATCAAGCGACTTCTATTTGTTGTCAAGCGATAATAAATAGCTATTTATCAAGTGAAATCACCTGGTCACTGGTAGACGGAATTCGGTGCAGACGTGTAATCAGTCGGGTAGCGGTGGTGGTGGTGGTGGTCTTCGTCAAATACACGCACTCATCCACACAACTAGCCACATTCACGTGTAGTAGTAGTGGTAGACAAACGATCGTGTGGCGATCGATCCGCCGATC
>UZAN01049986.1:0-16170 GCA_900618425.1 Echinostoma caproni
TAGGCACAATCCCTATACTACTCTGTATACTGTTTTCATATTCTCAATTACCCTGTATGCATTATGAGTTTGGCTACAATCAGTGAAGTTGATTTCACTATATTACGCTGAACGATGATGATGATGTTGGATTAATTTTGTTCAACCTCTAGTCCAGTGTGTGATAAAAACAAAGGCAGATAATACTAAGCAAAAGAACAAATCAAGACAATGAAACAGTTAGTTCGATTTGAAATCGAGCTCAAACTGCAGGGAAAAACAGTGTTTGGCATAGTCATACTGGCTGAGATGCTTAGACAAGTATAAACAAAGCAGATAAGGTTCGTTCAAGGGTTTTCAACGTTTATATGAGAGTACTGCACCAATAATTTTATGCTTCGTAGGGAAATGAACCACTTACACAGCTAAATCAGTTTGTTACGTCATCCCTGTTGCGATTGTAACACAGCGAGAATTCACAACAAGCACAAAAATACATTAATTCAAACGGAATCTGAACTTGTCGTGAATGTGAGAACATGTGCACTAGAATAAAATGCGACAAGGCCCAATTTCGCACACAGGAGTCTGTACCAGCTCAAGATGTTGACCAAAAGAAGTATGGAAACAGAGAGAGTGACCACATTTTTGATACATATCATGAGGGCACTTGAGAGGTGAGACCAGACCAAAACAGGATATAGTGCGTTCGAGCGCACGATAGAAACAAAAAAGCAGTGCGAAGGTAACACAGAAGAACAAGTGTGAAGGCAGTTCAGAGGACATAAGCTCGTTAAAAACTGTCTTTCTAAATATCTGAACAAATTCCGTTTTACGATTGCCACTCGATTATCTGAGGGGCAGGGAGGTTTATTGTTGGATTGAAGATATTGTACAGAGTATGAGATGCGTTTAGAAAAAAGAAAACATTTTTTCTATTCCTCCAATTCGCAGGTGAAATTTCAAGGTATCTACTCATAGCAGAGGCAAATATGATATAACTTTCGCCAGTCATCCGTAACGATACGAGCAACGGAAGTTGTGAAGAATGGAAAACGTGATAACCTTGGTCGTTCGCGCAATTTTCTACACATATTCTTTTAACAAAAGTTAATACGAAATAAAACACACGGACAATGAGGCACATCGAACAAGACGTGTTGCGTTTGAGGAACGAAAAAGCGAAACTACAACTGCTTCATTATCTGTTTTCTTTTTCGTGTGTGTACAGGAACTTCTGTGAACAGGTTGCCCGTAGATCTCGGGTAAGTGGATCGGCGAATACAAGTGTGTCTAAGTTCAATCTCCAGGTGGACTATCGAAATTCAGCATCATGCGACNATAAACAAATTTTTTCAATCGTGATCAGGTTCCTTGAAGGGGAAATGACTGTGCTATGAGGGTAGACATGTCAAGATTTCGTGGGAGATGTTAGTATTTTTTTAGTTTATCAAGCAGATTGCATTTAGTGAAATAATGAATCAATAAGACATGTTGATTAAACTGTTCATCTTTCAATGAGATGCGGGCAATGCGGCATTATATGATAGATTTAGTTTTTTATTGCACCGAAACTGTGAATTACGGTAAAAAGGACAGCATCCTACGTGGATAGGTTGACTACAGGTGTAATGTATAATGCATGACAAGATACCTTATTGCATATTTACATGCCTATTACGAACGATGGAGTAATATCAGGATTAACTAAGAAGCACATAGAAACACGGGCGTTAACCAAATTATACGTCACGTGAGATTCTCGTCATGCGGAAAAATCGATTAGATTTATTGTAAACCACAGCTAACATAAATACGAGAAGAAAACAGTACACAGAAAAAGAAATATCCGTTGAAGCGTATTTATGTAGAGACTATTAGATGCCACAGGTATACAAGACATATTCAATTCTGAAATTATAAAACAGACATTTTTGGTTTATAACAGCCTTTGTACCGAAGATGGTTGATATAGGAACCAATATATTCATAAATATTTTTAGTGTGAACACGGCCATGAATTTACGCCTTATCTATTTCTTCATCATGGGGCGTTCATCTAACTGAAAGAGATTCAAAATTTATGATCATTGATCCTGGTGGAACAGCAACAATATTTGACTTATGCACAACTATGTTGCCAGAGTCAAATAACCAAACTCACCGACAATTTCAAGTGAAAAACGAGCTACTCATGCAGGTGAGATGAGAAAAGTGCGTAAAATTCTACAAATCATATTTCGACAGTAGCACACGAAAACTATTTAGTTCAAGTCCAACATTTTTAGAAATTGGATTCGGGTTCTTTTGGGTGCATTTGTCACGAGTATCGAAAAAAGATCGCTCCAGATCATGTGCTAGTGGAGCGGAATGAACAGGTGGAGATTGACACCAGTATCTCCACGTTCTGTCGTATATCACTTTTTTATCCTCGAATAGTGAGTGAGTGCATCAGTCATTTCACATCTACTGTCGTGTAAAACACGGTATCAGATTTAACTAAAAAGCAGAACGAAACACCCAAGCAATTCATGCTATTTCTCATGCGAGTCCAATGCGTCCTCTGATCGTTGTGCAATATTCAACCTCGACTGAGTGACACAATAAACTGATTGCATTTCACGCAGCATGTGTAAATAAAAAAAACTGTCAAAGTAGCCATTGTTGGGTTAACTTCTTCTTCTAGCCCCAACCGTCTCATCAACTATGATCTATTCATAGTTGGTGCGGTTATCGGTCCAACAACAATGGATAATGCTGGTTGCAATTCAGTGAACAAAATGGTGTGTGGACACAGTACGAATTCACAGTAATGATTCGTTGTTTTAATTTCTATTCGGAGAAATGTTCTTCAAGATAAACCGAGGATATCGGAAGAACCAGACAAAAACGATGAAGGAATACTAAAAAGCATCACGCGAGATGCATTCTATTCACTTGAAGATATCTTGGTTTCACTCTACAAACCGAAGCCGGTGACAAGGCTATTTTTGGTCGCGTGAAATAGTGATTGTGAAACAGCTGATAACAAACAGTCAGTGGACATGTATGCACAAACACACCGTTCCAAAACAGGATTCACATTGTGAAAGAGCATTGATCGACTAGCCGATAAACACGAGCTAACCAGACAGACAGAACATCCGCCATTTTGTGTGAATGCGTTCCGACGGGTTCCATACTCGTCCCAATGAACATCATATGGATACATGTCGTTGATGAATAACGAGGTTAAATTCAAAACAAAGTTAGAACCTATACATATACAAGCACAGAATTCAAAGTAAAGACACAACGGAATAATTCATCATCGGAAGAAACGGTTAGTTTCGGTTTAAGCAACCATTAACTTAGTACTTTTCGACAGCGGTTTTGGTTGCTGTCTTTTGGCTGCGTGATTGGATGAAACAACAGAGAGAAAACGGGAATGTTGAAAGCAGAGCCAATGTGAAAAATGGAAAATTCCGGTAGACACAGGTTACAGGGTTACTGAGTAGATGAACAATCACCACGGTTCATGAAACTCAGCCATATCGTTCATTGTCTCTAAATATCAAATACAATTATCCCGAGGTCCCGATCCAGGAAGCCTAACACGACCTATATAAGCAAGTCTCTTGGTCAGAGTTTTCCAACCCTCATGTCACGTCTTAGTTTGATCACCCTAACCTTATCTCCACCTACTACCTACCTCGGCAAACAGCACACGCCATAGTTACCTGTTTAGCAACATGTGTAACATATGCCCCAATCAGCGTAATCTATGGGGGGTCGATAACTTGCTCCAGCGAGTGACCGCGATTATCACGCCTAAGTTTAGCGTGGCCTGCCTGGTTTTTTCAACAGACTAGTGCAATGCAGCGTAGACAGTGGCGTTTAAACACCGACAGACCATCTTTGTCCTGTTCCCGTAAAGATGAAGTTTCTGTACCGTCTAGCAATACTGGCTGAAATCCTGCTGTTGTTAACCGGAGGATATATCGAGTACTAATGACGAGCAGAGGAAACATGTAAGCGAAATTCAAAACCATGTATGTGAGAAAATATAAGGTTATTAACAGTAGTAATAAAACGACGCCAGAAAAAAATAATCAGCGAAGATTAATCACATTGCGTCAATCCGTGAATTCGACTATATTAAAGACGAACAGTTTTTATACAACTGCTATGCGTGATGGGCGATCTTTGAGACAGGAAGAAAGTGACAGAACCACCTCAGTATAAAAACCTCGAAAAAATGTACAACCGTTAACCATGCACTTTCGTGCACCGGTTTTGGTTTCTGTCTTTGGTTCCCGATTTGAATGAAGCAGTAGGAGAAAGGCAGGGAAGTTGAAGTAGAATCGAAGAAAAAAGGGGAATTTCAGTGCACTAGGATTGTAAAGAAATTGAGATGCACGAATGCCACTTTCTACGACACTCAGCCATATCACGCAGTGTCTCCAACCATTGATTACATTACCATTGCATTATTAATGGTATACTTGACCTCTGATTGACAATCGCACGTCATATCAAAACCACAGGTGACAATTTGGCAAAAAGGCAAACAGATCTGACAAACACGTCAACAGTGTATCGACAAAAGATGACCTATTTAGGGGAAAATTTATCTGCACATTCTACCTAGGTGAAGTGGCATTTGGGCTGGGTCTGTCTGGTTCAACTCGTGATTAATGCTTTGCACATAGAAGCGATAAAGCACAAGGCATACTCATATTACATATAAATCTACTAACGATACTATCGCAACGAACACAATATTCTTTTATAATATTCTATTGAGCATACGATTGTTCAAAGCAATTTTCTGAAAGCAGGAAGCGCCCGGTAGACGGGACGAACTCTGTAGTCACGAGACTCTACAGATCCGTGATGGGAATCGAAGATCTAATTACTAGGAATTGGAGAGGCGACTTCAAAAGGATCAGTTTGGCATAGAGCCGAACGAAGGTGTGATTGCTTAAGACCACGGAAGAAATGTGGATATGCATAACAGCGAGTCAGAATGACAAAATAAATAGATTTTCTAAGCGATAAAGATATTTGTGATGACCGATAAGGAGCACTGGAAAACTGTTCCGTCCTGTTAAGGACGCGTCAGCAGTGTGTACTTTTTGTACCCCTGTCAGGACTCGAACCGCGAGCATTGGGGTCGGGATTTCAAACTCTTACCCCTTATCCCAAAAAGGACGAAACAGCTATCCAGTACTCTTTATCGGTCTTCGAAAATCTTTCCATCGCTTATAAACTACTGGAGAACTAAAAATCGCCCAAGGAGTGAAATCCACAGACACAAGACCAACAGTCGAATGAACTATTCCAAATTTGCTACTCTGAATCTATTTTCCTTCAAGAGTCAAGCGTTTTTAGCCGCTCCATATACGGCCGGCCGATGTCGTCAAGAGAAAACTGTATACACTATGCCCTAGGCCCCAAGGATGACATACCGAAACCAATGATTTATTTGCTGTACATTGGAAGCTATACTGGAAAAGCAGCTGTCCGGATCGCCAGTGTGTGTGTGCGTGTTGGGGGGGGGGGGGGGNGGGGGGGGGAGTGCCGAATTCCAGGAATTTATGTGGGCTTATGACGACCTGTAGATAAATTTGCCAACCGTTTATCCTCTTTTCCGAAGACTAAAAATGAAGTGCACGTGACGAAAGATAGATTCATCATCAAAAGAGATTTATACACGCACGTTATATCAAACGAAAACAGGTGCATATTGATACAACTGTTCATTGTTCACCCGACAACATCCTGAACTCGGAAACTCGTGAAACACGCTTTTATAACAACCAAATTGCGCGTACAAGCCCAAACGCCTCCTTACTGATCATGCGAACTAGTTGACCAAAACGTTTTCGTGTTATCTACACAATTTATTTGAACTTATTCAAGAGATCGATCCATCCCATTATTTGCGTCTTTTTATTGATCCCATCGGAAGAGTTAAGCTTCAAAGTTATGATGACCTGCTGTAATAGGTAACCTAAGCGACTTTCACCATTTGTATGTCACTGAGAGCCACTTGAGTTTGCGATCCAGACATTGCAGTCCACGTTTATTTACTTCAACCGATTCTTCGACCTCGTCAGCCTGATCACATGTGGCTAGCTAGCTAGTGTGAATCACCTGGAGTGCACACGAGGCACGGTGGTCAACAGAATGTTCAAGGTCTTGTGATAGAAACATAATCGAACGGGTATTGTTAGCTAAACAATAGCACGCTACAGGTCTACTTAAATATGATGAAACTGTGCGGGAATCATTGCCCTTGTGAAACCGATTATTCTGGCATTTTCGACCACCATTCCCGTGGGATGGGAATCACTGGAATAAAAATCTACACATCATTCCTGAGATAAAGTTGATTTCAATCACTTTACTGCGTGCTTGCGTGTGTGTATACATACTAGTAAAATTCCAGTGACATTAAAGAATGCGGAATGCAGAAAATGTTTATCCTTGCAATTTGCTCATCAAACGTACAATTACTATTGGGAAAAATAAGCGAATTCATGAGTAAGATAAAGATAAAAAATATGCATTGGGGATAATTATACTGCGAGAAACTTGATTTCATCCTGCTTTAAACGACTTTTTGATTGAGCTGGATTTGTTTGATATGCATCAGGTGGATAGAAACGGTTTACTAATAACTTGTGCTGCTGCTCTAATAACCTGCACCAAATCTTCTTGGTGTAAGTCTACCTACAACGTAGGTCACATCTCATGCATTTCGGTGGAACGCAACCCCCATTTTCTTAGTACATAACGTCGTATCGTAGTGTCAAACATTTACATCGCGCCCTCCGGTACAACTTCTGAGCTCTAGACGTTTGCTAATTTATTTATATCTAAAAGCTGCATTTTCATCGTTAGTGGTGATGTCGCTTTGGTAGTCGTTTGGGATCTCTGGACTATGACGAGCACACTGATTTCGGTTTGTTTCTGTGAGATGAAACTCGGAAAATGTGTACTCCTTTATTCAACTGCGCTTACGGAATACTATCCTCTCGATAGGACCGTTCTCTGCTCGAAGAAGTGGATCCTCTGATACCAAAATCATGAATCGTGTATACCTGGATGAGTTTTACCGAGTGTTTGGGGGTAGTTTGGTGATATCAGTTGTTGAGTCGCAAACGGTAAATCAATCTGTGACTAACTGAGCCTTATATCAGCAGATTGGGAATGAAGTTTAGGGTACACAAGGATGCAGACTAAACAAATGGGTGAATTTAATTTCGTGACAGTGATGAGATAGTGGATCAATTTTGACCGAAACATTAAAATGTGAAGTAAAATTGTAGACCAATAGGGCCAGTGAGTGGAGCAAGGATTTGATGGTTTGGGTTCGATGTAGCATTGGCATTTGGCAGATGAATATCAAAAGATCAGAATAACTAAAAGTTTCAATTGCAACGAAAGTGCCATCTACCTGTTTAAGTTGGGAGAAATCGGCCAGAGTCTTGGCAAAATTGATCAAACGTCGAACGAGAAAACGTGAGGTGTTTACCAACCCACTAAGAGTGAGATCTGTCCGTTTCAGATTGGAGCAGGATTCCTCTTCCACAAAGTTTGTTTCATACGCGTGTCGTAAATCGTGTATTGCCGTCCACTGATAATGGGATAACAGACGAGACATGTCGTCTTTGGGCAGACTGGTCCCAAAAGCTCCGTGGCTCTAATTACACCGGAAATTCGGATGAAAACAGGTGGGGGGAGGTAGGAAAAAGACAATGTACATAAAACGTCGATCCAACATAAATGAAAAAGGCAATAAAAGGACAAACGAACATCTAAACTAATTTCTTCTGAAGGATAGGGGATGAACATTGCGAGATGAGTTCACAATCTAACTAGACTCTAGGATATTCCCTTATCCCAATTCATGGGTTAAGAAGACAGTAAAGGAAAGAATAAAAATGTAGGCGGCGGCGATCAAGGATTACACACTGTCCGCCTATCGTATGTTGGTTTTAGTATTCCAAACCGGCAACAGTGGACCTCCGTATTTCCCCGTTTATTATTTGGCAGCTCTGAGCTAACAACAGGTATATTTCTGAATATCAACAATCAATTGGTTGCATATCAAAATAACTGAAGACAAAAGATTCTTATTGCTGTATAATGGTCATTCAGAACAACAACCACTCTAACGGGACGAATGGTATAGGGAAAGGAGTCAATGTTTTACCAACAAGAGTTCGATAAAATTTAAAAGAAATAATTTTTGATCAATTTTTTGCGCTTTTTGCTGAGAATTTTATCCAGATCATTTAGCACTCCATACACTGTTGTCGAGAGCGTAAAGCTCTCAAACAAGACGTCATCTGTACGGCTGGACTGTGCTAACCTGGAATGCATGCGGAAAACAACATAATCTCAGTATTTTCACGCGTTAGTAGCCAGTTAGGTTAATTCTGCAGAAAGTTTTATTACATCTACGACAAACCTAAACAAATGTACACATGAGAACATAGCCAGCTCATTTTGCACAACAAAGGGGTGTATGTAAACTAAATATAGTCAATACTGGCTGAAACGTGGAAGACATGTGCCATTCGAATACACAAAGCACTTTAATGACAGTACGAACGAGAATGAGCTGAAGGTTCTAATGTAATGGGGACATACAACGCACTCATTCTGGATAAGCAAACTCTGAGCGCAAAACAACTGTCTCGCATTTACTGCGCCGCCTACGGGGAACTAAAAGCAAGTGGAAGGAGATCAGGAGGGTGAAAAACATTTGCAAGTCACCAGTGAATGGGTTGTTATAAACCCCGAAACAAAAACAGAGTTAGTCGAAGAGGGAGACATCCGACGACTTCAGACGGTTACTATGATTAGTTCCTAGTCAGTGTACCAGGTTAGACAAAAAAAGAGAGGGCCGCAATGAACTTGAAAATCCCTATTCGTAATATGTGACAGACAATACGATCCATGACACAATTTCAATGCCGGAAGGTGATAAAGCGCACACGATTGAAAACAACTGAGAACAATGAGTGTCTCAGATGGGCGGAACAGTACGTCATGTGAACTGACCAACAGCAGTCAGCGGCGATGAGAAAAATTTTAATTGGGGCGACTCGGGCAGCTTTTGCAATATTGATATGACATGCTTACAGAACTATGATGCCTAAGTTCCAGAGCATTTGGCAGTGGATCAGCACAGTGTGAATTGTGCTCTGATCACAAAAAAAGATGGTGCTCAAACTTCCACGCCTTATGTGAAGTTCATGCAAAATCTACCACTATCCTTTGTTTCAGAAAACTATGCTAAATGTAGTTCTTTAACAGGACAGCACCTCTTGACACTCATCATCGTTCGTACCATCATGGCTTTTGTACCAGAACATCAATTTACTCAAAGGGACTCTATACAGTCAAACTTGAATTCCACAGTAAACCGGAGGGGAGAGGAGAGGGGGCATTATAAAGAAACAAAGAAAATGAGCGTTCGTTACAGATAGTAGAATAACTCAGGAGAGCTGTACTGTAGGTTTGGAGCGCTACACAGAGAACTGTGCTAAAATCCCTAATGCACACATCGATGATGCAGAGTGCGGTTGACGCGGAATGGATCGCCGATAACGTTTTAGACAATTTCCATTGATTCGCACCAGTAAGTGATCACTGATTCATTTCGGAACAAAGCATAACAAAGTTTCTTTATACTTGTAAATAAAATATGTTCATCATTATTTGTCCAATAGACTACGGAAAAACTAAGATATGGAAATTCACAGAGGAAACCCACCAGAAAGACAAAATGGGCACTGTATCGCAGCGCTACAAAATGAGCACGGAAAGGTGTAGTGCTGATGGGGGATTGACTGGGGGGGGGGGGGGGGGGGGNGGGGTGAAGCAGGCTATCAGATTTCCAATACTCCACCCTCGTACTTTCCGTGTACCCATAGGAATGGGAAATTCTACGAAATATAATCGAGTTATCATTGGGTCCAAAACGATTTATCAGCGCGTCACACCTTGGGTGTGCATGGTTAATTCGTTCCTTAGAAAAGAAAACAAATAATACGCAGATCGGTATGGAGGGCACCAGTAAAACAGATACGATGGAGAGATTATTGATTGAGTACTACATTCTCAATGACGCAGCTGAAACAGCCTCAACACCAGCGTGGTGATGTGAGCATTTTTCACACATCTCATTAGAAGGTGTTCCTGGAGTTTTTTCGAAATGTGAGAAAGAAAATAGAGTGGAACAGGCAAGCATCAGCTAATCGCACGATGACCTGGCTTCGTAAATTGATCGGGCAAATGGTTTTAGATACAAGAAAGCGAGAGAGAAATAGCTATACTGATTTACACGAGTGGTTTAGGAATGTGATAAATTCCGCGAAGACAGCAAGATGTCATATGAAATATGCATATAAAGGGCTTTGTGCTAGAGTGCATTACTGAATACTTCTGTTCAAAAAGCATATACCAACAATGTGTATACCAACGATGCTTAGCAGCCACGTTCGTTGGCCGTCTGAAATCTTTTCGAGTTTGTATTCAGACTATAAATCAAAAAATTTTACATTTCAGACAAAATTTGGGTCGTGAACGAATCACTGACTGTTGGATGAGAATGGGTTTAATAAACACGAAACTCATCTGCAAATTTCACCCTGTTAACCGAAAATGGGTTAAACAAATGTTCGGGGATTACAGTAAACCTTTAGCCGGGGGAGAATAACTCGGTGCTGGAATTCGGTTGTTGGATCTGAGTGACGTGAAAATAGATGAAATGGATGTGTACTGTCAGTGAGAATCTTTTTGGCGATATCTTTCACCGGTTTTGGTGTGATGATCGCATCGACGGAGATGAGAAAGCACGTAAATTGCAGCATAGTGTTTGCAAGCTTTTTTCTGGGGGGAGGGGGGGGAGAGAGAGGGCAAACCAAGACATAATGGAATAAATAAAACAAAAGCGGTTTGTTCAGCTACGAACTGCTGCTACAACACTGGGTTGGTCCAACACCCAACCTCACTCTAACTGCGGAACTATTAGAGGAATAAAACAAATTTTGATGTTTGGGCAGCCATATCTCACCTGGAAAACGCGTCACAGATGAAGTGTCGGTCTGCATACAGAAGACTCATTTAGCATTTGCGGCGGTGGTGGCCCGGTTGTAACGTCACCAAAGTATCACCCAGGGAATATGTATTCGAATCCCACCACCACTGCCTAACTTTCCCCACTGTGTTGAATGGCAGCCCATTGATTGGCCTCTTCCCCCTTCCTGAAAATTGTATCTCTGTATATTCAATGAAAGGAAGACGAAAAAACGTGAGACATCTGTGGCGTCGTCGAGACATCCGGCTGTCCATGAAGGTGCAGCAGTTAGGCTGTACGGTGCAGATACTTGGCTATTACGAAAACAGGATAAAAATAGATTGTCGGTGTTCGAACACCGCATGGCATGAGTCTGGTGGGAAAACCGGACAACTAATGCTGAGATTCGACACAGTTTTGGGTAATCGCGGTCGCCCACTGGAACAACTGGTCGATCTCCATAGACCGCGGTGGTTCGGAGATGTGTTGCCCATGTAACCTAGTAGGTTTCCACGGCTTGCAATTTTTGCCAAGGCAGGTAGCGGTTGGAAAAATGTCAAGGGTGGTCAAACTAAGACCTGGCATTAGGATATGGAAACCTTAAGGGGGACACTGGGTCACATAGGTACCATTAGGCTTCTTTGATGGGGACTCCGAGATCATGGTAACCGGTGGTTAGAGACACTGAGTGACACGGCTGAGTGTCGGAAGCAATGGCGCTTGTGCATCTACTCATTATTCTTGCAACCCCAGTCTATTTGAATTCTGTCTTCGCTTTGACTTTGCTCTCAACGTTCCAATCTTCATTCTGCACTTCTATTCAAATGGGAAGCCAAAAGACAGGAACCGGAACCAGCGCATGAAACTGCATGGTTAATGGTTGTGAAAACTGGATTTATGATAGCTAGATGCTTTACAGAGGAAGCTCTGGAAATGCAGATGGGATCAACTATAGGGGAGTTAGCGGCGTAGCGGGATGGTTAGAGGGTGAAAATACATCCGTAACTATCAGATGGAGACCAATGTACATGAGTGCTAGACATATCATAAACATTTTGGAAAGGAGGAAGCAAAATCGTGTTGACTGGAGATGGCCTGAGTGAGCACCAGGTTCTCAAAGATTTCTTTGGGATCATTGACTGTTAAATCCCCGATGAAGGTAGTGAAATGGTGAGATGAGAACGGCAAACATAAGAATGCGAAGGTTATTCAATATGGATATTGACAACTTTTTACTAACCTTGGAACATTGAGTTCGGTTGGAAAAGCAGTCTTTCAGTTGTATAAGCAAGGACGAGGGACAATGGGCAGAACAAGCAGAGATCGGGGTACCGAGTCAAAAGTAGAGGAATAACCAAGAAAAACATATTGAACAGATTTCACAGAACTATCTAAAGATTCAGCAAACAGATAGAAAAACGAAGTGGCCCCATCCATAGTACATCCGTGCAGTGTGTATGCAAATTTAAGCTGAACGTCGGAGACCGTAATGAAAGATCGCGAGATGCAAATGATGACCCCTTCGGTTAGCTTGAGTCCGGAGGAGATCACAGCAAAGGGGCGAAAGCGCTTAGAAAGCACATTGGTTGAAAAGTTTCGAGGTATCGGAGAAAGAATTGAGGGTTTCCTTAAAATCGGGGTGATACCGGTCCCAAAACATATGTTGCTACATGCAGTCGTTGCTCCGTATTGCAGTAGAGTAAAAGGTAGGCTAGGAGGGCCCACAGTGGCTGTTGTTTTGGTGAGTCTGAGGAGTTAAAAAAACTTATTACGCGGGTAACCAGTTCAATTTTAGATGGATAAGGGGGCTCTGTGCACTGCCAGGATATCCGTCGATGGATAGATACATGAACCATTTAGACTTTTAGGATCAGAATTAGCACATCTGGGTTGTGCATCTAACCCACATTAAAAAGAATGATTCCGCGCCAGAGGATTATGTCCGTGGGAATCCTAAAAACAGATGAGCAGGTACTTTGTTCAAATATTTAATCTTGTGCTTCATAAGGATGCAGTCGAGCCCGACTGACGCATGGTCACAACTTTTCCTTAGGGCTTCTCAGAGATGTCAGACAAGAAGAAACAAGCCAAAGTCAAAGTTTTATTATGGGTATCACTCAAAAGCAGATGCTTTTCTTGTCCCATAGGGTGTTTACACGAATTGAACTGCAACAATGATGAACAAAATTCCATATGATGTACTCGGTTGTGTTATGCGTGCTCATGGATGTTGGGATGCAATGTGTGTTAATGATTCGTCAAGTTTTACCTTGAAAGAATCAATCGTCTTTGCACAAACAACATGAGATGGTGAGGAATTCCAGGCAGTGCACACTCTGCCGGTGAAGGCATGACGTCGACAGTCGAGAATTGGAGTAGTAACTTGAATGGATGTCCCCGTAGATGAACGTTTGATGACAACGTAGAAAGTGGGCGACAAAGGTGGTTTGGGTTGTGTAATATTTGGTACACTAAAATCAAGTCTCCTCGAATTCGACGATAGTGAGCAGAGTATAGACCTAATGATTGCAGTCTTCCCATGTATGAATCACAATAGAGTTCTTTGACCATCTTCGTGGCGAGCCTTTGCGGACGCCCCAAAATCTTATGATCACGTTGTAACCATGGGTTCCAAGTTTGGATGGCATACTCAATATGCGGCCGGATGTATGCTGACAGCAGACGTGAGAATAAAGATGGTTCAAAACGACCGAAAATACGTTTAAGTAGACCGACATGTTTGAGTACTGTTGATGACGCCCTGACACAGTTAACAAGACAGCTATTGTCTTCGTGAACTATAAAACCCAAGTACTTCTCTGTTGATGCATGAGGCAGCAATTCGTTTCCGAGGAAATAAGGAAACCGCCCATAGTGGTGTAGCGAAATCACCTTGCATTTGGAGACGTTAAATTGGATGTCGTTCTCAATAGACTATTTGTGAGCTGAATTCAGTGTTTTTTAGAGTTCCAGCGAACCCCCACTTTCTGTCACTGTCTTCCAGATTTTAACGTCGCCTGCAAACAATAATGTTCGTGGTCCTAGGATATTCGGTATGTCGTTTATAAACAAGAGAAAAAGTCGCGGACCAAACAGAACCATGCGGGACTCCGCGAGAAACGGCGATAGGGGCTGATAGTGAATTAGAGACTCGAACCGACATGATCCGTTGTTGGAGAAAGACCTCAATCCTATCAGGCGCGAGGTCTTTGATACCAAAATTGTACAGTTTACGGAACAGTATTTCGTGGTTCACCCGATCGAACGCTCTGGAGAAGTCCAGGTAAACCACATCAACTGCATCGCCTTTGTCCATTCATCGCGGGCCAGGAGCAGATAGGTAGTACATGATCCCTTTTGACGGAATCCATGCTGAGCTAGGGAAAGGAAGTCTTATTTCTCTGTGTTTTATCAAGAAATCCGCTATAGTGGATTTCATGGCTTTGGATAGAACGAGTAGGAGTGTCACCGGGTGGCAGTTGGCAGGATTACTATGACAGCCGCCTTTGTAAATTGGGGAAATGATGCCTTATTTCCACGATTAGGGCAGCACGGTTGCGTCAAACCTCCTTTGGAAAAGGAAAGAATAGCGGCTCAGATATGTGATCCGCTAACGCAATAAGCTGTCGGGGATGTAGATTGTCTGCACCTGGAGCCGAATACTTACGTATACCAAGAAACTTTGATTTTACTCTGTCGGCATCAAACGTGAAGTTAATCAGTGGTGGATTTGGAAGAGAGTATCCGACGAGGGAGACGCAGTCTCGTGTTGTTGGGTGTGTCGAAGACCTCGACATATTGATTTTTCAGTATCTCAGCTGCTTACTGGGTGTTACTGGCGACCTTCCCAAGGCAGCTGAGTGCGGGTATCCCATACTTTATTTTCTCGACATATTGACTCGGGTTGGAAATGAACTTCCGTGAGAGCGTTTCTTGGTATCTCAGCTTATCCTCCTGCATCAACTGGGCACAATGGTTTCGCAATTGTCGACATTTATTCCAGATGCTGTCAGTTGGAAATCGATTGTATTCTCGCCAAGATCGACTTCGCAGAGATATCCATGACTTTGTGTGGCTGCGAATCGGCGAGTTTAGGAACCTTGATTTTCTGACAACCTCAGTAACTGAGGCGATCAGATTTGTAAGTCTGTCCGTAAATGCTTGCCAGGTGACCAATGGGTCACATACGTCCCTAGGAAAGATCCACTGAGTACAGTGAGCCAAGTGCTGTAATCTGGTCCTTGTCGAGACGTGTATTATTTTGCGGAGTTCTTTTTATCGAAGCGTAGCAGACATATTTGAACAACAATACTGCATAGTCACCGCGTCCTAAGGGGGCCGAGATATCGATGGATTCGACCATAAGCTCTTGGTTGGTTAATACCAGGTTAATACCAGCATTGACAACGTTCCCTAGTTCCCAAACCTCGTGGGCTCCTTCACGTGGTTGTACAGCGGATGTGAGTCGATTAACTGTTTAAACTGACTTTGGAACGATGGGTGGGAGGTCAAAGTTTGATTAAGATGCGGGCAGTTGAAGTCACCCACTATTAGAATATGACTTAATTTGGCAGATAGGACTTGTGACATAGCTCGCAAAAGTTTATTGTTTGCTGACTCCGTGGATGAGGAAGAACGATAGACCACTCCAATAAGACAGTCGTCGTGCTTCGACACTTTCAGTTTACACCAAATTGTGTCAGGGACTGAAACAGGAGGATCAACTGCATCGCACTGGAGATCGCTTCGATGGTAAAGTAGAACACCACCCCCACGTGTTGGACGATCGCGTCTGAGAAGAGACATGCCCGGTAGGCACAACTCGGAGTCGAGAATGTCATCCTTCAATCAAGTTTCTGTGACAGCAATGATGTCCCACTGACTGGATTAGAAACACAACACCAGTTCGGAGAACTTACTTCGGAAACCTTGGACATTAGTATAGCAACAGGTCAAATGTTTTTTGGTGTAGAAGTCTCTTTGGGTGAGAAGTAGATTCATTGCCGACCCTGTCATGGTCGGCTAACATTGGGTTTTGAGGAAGAAGCCCGGGTACTCTGATCCCCCAATTGTGGAGGGGAGCATGAAGCCGGAATCGATTGTGCATAAGCACC
>UZAN01049988.1:0-21155 GCA_900618425.1 Echinostoma caproni
TGAGCAGTCTAGTTCGGATGAATGGTGTGGGTCGCGCGGGGAAAGATCGAGCACACACAGTTGGTATACATAGTGAGATATCCGCTCCGTGTGCGCATATTTTCCAAGTAATTAGCTATTCCATGAGTACGAACGTGGCTATCGTCGATCTGTGTCTGTAGGTGAGTGTGTATGCGTTCGGACGTACAGACTCCCAAGGCAATCAGCAGGCAGTGGACTTTCAGATATTAGCGGGGAATCTAACACAGAGGATCGTGTGAGGATGGGGGGATAGAGAAATGAAGTAGATAGAGCGGACGATGCACTCACTGTATCTATTCGAGCAGCAGCAGCAGCAGCATCTAGTACACATAAATGGATAATGGAAATTCAGTCTCAGCTTCGACAAATGCATGCATGCATGCACATGGTGATACTCTATGTGGATAACGTCAGCGGCTGCCAACTACCACCCTTCACACAAACCCCACCCCTGAATTATTCCTTCGCTCGAATTTTGCTTTACCGTAACGGAATGAGATGGAACATTGTTGGGGCGCAGCTGATTCCTAGTTCGGGAGATGAGCATTTTGCAAAAACAGGATAATTCCGTTAATGATGTTCATCAGGATTGTGATGAGGAATACCCAGAATCGTGGCTATCGTAAAAGTCGTCACACAAAGAAACATCTAAGCACGGGACACAAAAACTAAAGAGTTTGCACTGTATTACACATTACTGTACAAATGAAAACTTATACCGATAACTTGGTTTAAATAAAATGAAGATGAATGTAATCCATGCTACTCGTAGAGTCCTTGTATGATTTTCTTGAGGTGTGGACTTCACAGTGAAAAGCCTTCCTGTCGATTGAGTAGTATAGACCCGGAAGTCGACAAATGAGACTGTCTTGAAATGTGATACTATTATGAGCAATAAGATGATAGTGTGTATTCAATACAGAAGTTGCGGTTTACAATTTCAACATACCAAGGGAAAACAGTGCGTTCTGCTTGGGACTCGTCAGCACTGCGTACTTTTGGTGTCCCTGTCAGGACTCGAACCACAAACAGTCGAGTTGGGACTTAAAACCCTTACCCCTGCACTACACGGTTGACGGTGATCGTCTTGTGCGAATAGTTCAATCAACTTAGAGTATCATACATCTGAACAATCGAATTTGCTAATCCAAGCTTAATACTCTGAAGTGCGTCCTGCTGCGTCAACAGGAGCGTGGTTGACAAGCGTTCAACTCAACGACTATGGGTGCGTATAGTTCAATCAAAGTCAGCGATCAGATTAACTTAGGTGGCAAGCCCATCTGCCGAATGATTCAATGCCTGACAAATAGCCAATCAAATATAATAAAATAATAATAAAATAAATGTATTTTACTTCCTTTTTCTATTTACTGAATATAAAAATGTACAGTCAACTTTCAGGAAGGGAGCTGCGGTCATACAAAGGCTGCCTGGGGAAAATATAGAAATAGGGAAAACGGGCGGCAATGGAACGGTTTGAACCCGGAACACCCAGATCAAAACAACAGTGGTTTGAGTTCAAGGAACAATGACCGTGCATGCACGTATGTGCACCGGTGAATGCAAAAGCGTTACAATTAAGGAGAGAGCATGGATAGGAAGAGTGATCAATTAGTTAGCGAACTTGAATGCGGGGCACGAGTGAGTTAGAAAGAGTGGACCAGATCAATAGACTCCCTGGGTCAAATCAGGCGTAGCACACTGTACAAGAAAAAGGATGAATGATATGAAGGATAGTTATGGAAATGTACACTCATATTGAAGGATGAATATCGCAAGTCTGCTTGGAGAACGATACGGATTCACTACTATTATATAGAGATCGCAGGACAGCAAACGAGATATTCTTCGGTGTTTAGTCGACTGGCTAAGTAAATTATTCACTAGTTAGTAAGATACACTGAAAGCGAATTGTCACATTCTGATCGAATAGTATAGGATAGGTGGAGTGCGAATACATCACGAGGTTGGACTGGGATTTAAGAATTTCAAAAACTGCCGCAGTGGTTATACAACTGTCGGATTTGTATTAGCCTCCGTCATCGATATAAGAGGACCCAAAACCTGCATCGACATCCTTCCTAGAGTAGAGTGACCTAAGTAGAAATTTGGCCACGCACGCAAATCAGTCCCGCTAGTGCCAATCACTTCCAACTGAGTTCTACTTTACCAGTTCAGTCGACAAGCACAAGGGTATAGTAATGTTAGACATCGAAGTCGTATTCGTGGCCAGTTTGTTTTCGCACTGCACTGAGCCGTCTCCGGAACAAAATGCTAGATCCAGGTATCATTTAAGTTTTCCAGTGTCAGTATATACTGTATTTGAAAGCATGAACGGGCCAGATGTGATTTATTGATTGTGCAACTTTCTCTCCACAGTTGATGCTCATGCTTCCACAGAAAAATGATTTTGGTTTTCGATATTGAAAAAAACCAGTTTGAGTAGGGCATTCTCGATAAAATTTGTTAACCATTTTCCTAATTCGGTGAGTGATTCTAGAAATTGGAAAAAAAGTGTTGCTTTCTTTGTTTTATTACAGACTCCAAAGTACATGAATTCGTAAATAACAAACCACTCAGAATGTTCAATTTGAACAAGCACAACTCGGTGATTTATATTCATGTTTATCTATATTTTTGTGTATACAGTTTTCAAAAAGCTCTCAGTTTAGCCATTGTTTTTTTCAATATAGAGAGAAAATTTCAAATCAAGTGATGTTACCCAGCCCTGAGATGTTGTCCTGTTTGTAGGTGGCTCGAGGACACTTTCCGAATCGAGCTAAATAGCTTTCATTTATCGGATTCCAGGAAGCTTGTCTATCAGAGATTGTCAATTCATCTAACGGGCTGATATTGGAGTGTTAATAGTGAAATGCGCCTCACAAGTTATGGAGGATAAGAAATGTTGTGCATCGATAGTTAACTAGTTGCGAAAACAAACTTGAGAATGACTCAGTTGTTCGATTTCAATAGTATTTTTCAACAGCATAGTCTAATTTTCGCCTATTTAGTGTTTACTGACAACCCTTTAATTGACTACTGAATCCTCCTTGAGACTTGCACTACTCTTCATTCCAAAAGATTTGTTCGTATTTCTCCTAGAGAAACTCGTGTGATAGATAGCAAAGGGGACCTGGAATTCAGCCCAATCATCATATACCTTTTAGATCAATTTTCATCCAACCACTTCATCTTCTTAACCATGTCGAGCCCCCAGTTGGAATGCTAACTTTAAGAGCGAAAAAAATCACGAACGTTCTAATTGAATGACATTAAATAGTAAAGTTAAAATAATACTGCTTCTAGCGATGATTGACAAGCGCCGAAGTAGTGTGTGTAGCAGTACAGGGTTTAGCCAGCAAATCTTGTTTATCAGTGCCAGCCCGAATTGAACACTGTACTTCATAGGCGGAATATAGGGATGGTGTTCACTTGCTGATTGAATATTTTAAATGGTAGCTAGACTTTGTCTATACAGAAGCAATCGTTAACCGTTAATGAAAGCTTTCGCAGATTTACTTATTTCACTTATCTTAGTCGTCAAAGTGTATGATAATATATATGGGGAACAATCGTGTCGTTACTATTGATATGAGATGATAAAATGTAAATGGAATTAAGATACTGACTGTGGAGTTGGTTTAATGAGTGCATGTGTTTATGCGTGCCCCTGTAACGTTATTAGAGATTCTAATCATGTCTCTTTGGTTATGTTGTTCAGTTCTGAGGCTTCAGTGTTACTGTATCGATGTATTGATATGTGAGGGATGAGTGGTTAGGCTCAAGGGGGGAGGGGGTTTACTGGAAGAGCAAGAGTTAAACATCATCCGCTTTCGATATTTGGTTGACCTGTGCGCACGGAAGAATTTAATCCCGGTTAAGCGTAACCGAACTAACCCTCGTTTGCATGCCTACACACAAACACACAGCGAGAGAGAGAGAAAGAGAGATCAACATCCACACAATAACATGGTTCCCTCCAATGTGGGTCACACAGGGAACGTGACATAACTGAAATCCCCGGCATCCGAGAACGGATAACGTGATGTGAACTGATAGCCAAGCGTTCCGTATGACCTGATGTTATCATTTCATCTCCTTAGTTTTTATTGTTACGTGTAAATTGAAACAACACAATTGGGAATAACTAAAAAGAATTATTCACCGGGAATCGCATTACAAACTTGCATATGAACATTTAGATGGTGAATGTCTGGATTAGCCCATTCGGTTTTCCTCGGACACTAGGCACTGGTAATGCTGTCGGATACGGGTTTCACTCATTGGGAGATCGTTAATTCCCCACTGTTTGTATGCATTTTTAAATGCGATCGGTAGAGGTACAAAAAGATGCGCACTGCTTACCAGTCCCAAACCGGACGAAACAGTTGTCCAGTGCTCTTTGTTGTGTTTTAACATGTTTCCAATGTCTTACCTGCAGANTCGGAACTTAAACAAGACGACATCGTGAGGAAGACGAGTATTATTGTTCATAGTTGCACGAATCAAGGTCATGTGCATCTAAATTGATAATCTTTTCACAAGTTCAGTATAAAGACTTCCATCGGCCGAAAAACAATTTGAACCATTTACTATCTGCTTGCAACTGGCCTAACCTGGGAGTGCTTTTAGTAACGATAAATCGAATGTTGGATGTCCTCCATCACGCTGACCACCGGTAACGTCCGTTGATTTATGTGCTCAGTTAACCGATGCATTATTACACGTCATGGTGGCCTCCACACTTGAACACATTAAGTTTGGTTTATGTCAGCTTCTTAGATAGTGTTTCGTTGATGTATTTCAAACAATCGAATTTTGAAGTAATCCTCAATTTTCCGTTTGTAGTTCTGCATTATTAACAACTCTTTCCGAGCACCGTGGCACCTCTGGTTAAACCGTAATGGAGTGTAACCTGGAAATCAGATGTGACTTAAACGAAAAATCATCCTTTTTTATTCCAGTATCAAGATCAGGTGATCTGGTCACTACTCCCTCGTTTGCTTGTTGAGAAGTTTGCTGTATTTGGGGTAAACACAACGCTTGACCTAACTGAGGCGTTCTGTGCCTTAGTTTACCGGTTTTTATAAGCGAACAATCACTGATTGAAGTGACGAATCCTTCCACAACTGGACACTGGAACTTGAAACAACGTGAAGGTGAACGTTCTGAAGCAACCTTTTAGCCCAGTTATACCAATGAGAGTTTTCGGTGGCCAGCTTGGTTAATCATTATTTTTGGTAGGAAGAAAAAACTTTACAACTATTTCCAAATGACATTTAACGATTGATCTTCTCCTCTCGTCCCTTGCACAGCCCCCTCCCCTCATGCACTTATCACCCCGCATTCCCGTTCCCAAGTAGTTAACACTGAGCACAATAATAGGTACATGCAAAACCAGATTAATTCAGCCAACACTTGTCAAGTTTCTCCATAACTAGACGGAATCAATGACAAAAATCGTTCACTGATAGTGAACATTTTAAGGTTATTTATTCAACCAATGAGATAGATCTGTTTCTATACGAGAGACACTGTGTACATAGTCACCTGTGGTGGTCGCTAAGATAGTTCACACTCAATGTAGATGTCAAGAGACTGAAAGCTTCTGTTCCACTTTTGTTCCAGTTGACATTTAGGCATTTGCATAAAAAAACAGCAGACCTTATACCGAACGATAACCATATGGGAAATAAGTTGTGTTTTTTACCCGTTGCCAAGACAACCGCCGGTGAGATCCTTCTGCAAGTCTTCACCTTGCCTTATTCACGCTTGCTTTTCATCCGTTCCTCTGGTAGTTGCTTGATTCATCAAGACGTGTTCTCCCCCACGCACACGCACATGCACACACGACAGACACACACACACACACACCACGTAGCACAGAAATGCGAACACGCAGGGACCGGAGTGACGAACATTCAAGGCCGTTTTCCATTCACGGTATGTGTGCCATTCCGACCATGGATAGCATTCTTCAAACAAAATGGGAGAAAGCTCAACTGTCAATTCAAAAAGCTGTTATCATACTTTTTCGTAATTTGTACTTGTTTGCGCATTTGCGTGTGTGTTTGTGTGTGTTCATGACTGCCTCCGTGCGTGCATGAGTGTGTGGGTGTGTGCGGATAACAGTTCAGCAATAAGTGGGCAAAACCGTCTAAACACCAAGCATGCATGAAGCTAATTGCGAAAGTGAGCAAGGTGTCAAACAAGAGGAGGGAGTTATAGAAGAAATTTATCAGAACAATATTTAGTATATTGAACAAACGGAAACACGTTTCGTATTCCTTAGTCCATCACCACATTCATGTTTTTATACCCTATCTAATCCGACACACCGACCGACTGGCCGATCGACCGACCGGCCGACCGACCGACCGACCAAGCGGCCGACCGACTGACCGACTGACTAGCAAATCGACGGGTAAATATACTCTGGTTGTTGTTGCTGTTTGAGGAGGTGGAGTCAGACAGGAGCCCACGACATATAGTGAGTATCTGTGTATGAATACGTGTTCACTTGAAAGTGGCTACTCAAACTGCAGGGAACTTCAACAGTTTTGTAACAATTGCACGATTCTGTTGAGATGAGAATGTGTTTAAACCGCTGGCGATTTTGTAAACTCAAGATTTTTGGCGTTGAGCCTCCTACTGATTCTAATGGTTGGTTTGTCAGTCGAGTATTCATAGCTACGGCGTCCTGTATTAGACTGCCAACACAGTCTGGCTTGATCGACAAATGTTTGGCTAGATTATGGGACTCTGTGGAAAGCCCAGATGCTCATTTTAAAAGGGATTGGTTTCAAAACCGGAGACTTGACCGACTGGTGTTGTCGCTTGATGTAACTGTATTATCTCAGATATCATATCCGTATTGTTTAATATCACATTATATATAATTATTACTCCTGGTAAAGTCAGTTCAAAATAAGGTTGCTGTTAATCAATGAGATAATTGTTCTAAATAAACGTTTCTTGCACTGTACTCGTTAACAAGTTTTCCCCCACACACTCCGCACCGTTATTGCATAACGATAGCATTTGTTTGTCTGAAGAAGACCGACGTTAGCCCACTTAATGTCATTCTCATTGGTTCTGCATGTACTCTGTCCTGTCTCTAAGATACCATTAACACACACCAAAAAGCGCATCACGTCCAAACCAAGTTTGCTCCAAATCACCACGCGTTTCCAGACCATTCGGTCTGCCCGTCTTGCTGGATTCATTTCTCGTTCTGCTTCACCCTACTGAGCGTTTGCATGTGTAAATGGGTATGGAAATCATGTACAAGAAACGCGAATGCTACATTCATCTTTGGGTGTGGTAGATAGGCAATTAAGTAGAAAGACAAGCAAATGGGAAGGAAGGTTTGTCAATCAAACGTTACAATGACAGACTGGTGATCTCCAACAAGTTAACTACTTTCAGTACTTCTGGTCGATAAAAGATAAGCGCTATATACACGGGCCGCTTTATACGGCTACAGACGACTCCTTAATTGTTAGACCCCTTTTAGTGAAGATATCGATTTTAGCTGATCAAATCCGAGGTGCGAAAACTCTTCGATTGCTTTTGGTTAGACCCACCACAGACGTAATTCAAGTGATACAGGCCAGTATCACCCAGGGTTAGAGGTGGCATTTAAATCTCAAATAGCAGCAGTTCTTTGAAATTTTTTATCCTTGGATAGATCACATCTCCCTCCTTAGAAGCGCTTGCATATATATTTAATAAAGGAAACAGCATTATTTATTACGTTTCTCGTATTATTATTTTTATCAATAACACAATTCATGGAAGATTCCCATAAGAATATCAAAATACAAACAATATAGCGAATAATCTTGTTTTCGTAACTTTGTCTTCAGGCATTTACAGTTATATGTGTGTTTATCTCTAATGTCGAAATAAATGTGATAGGTCTATTGAGGTTAAGTGTGAAAATACAACAATGTCTATCAAGTATAATCAGAGCGAGTGGATAAAAAGGGGACAGTGGGTGAAGGGGGGGCAAGGTCAATTGTTCAAATTGTTTTTTGGCAGGCTTAAAGTATGTATGTCAACTGTGAGAACTTCAGTAGCCTCGGTGGGATTCGAACTCACGCATGGACGCCGCCTAAGCTTTGTACGCGCATGCTCTACCAGCTGAGTTACGAGGCCATACCGATAGCACTGGTCTTCTCACATTCGAATTACCCATCCACCAGTTAGCATGTAACGTGACTGCCGCGCGTTAAAGTCGTAGGTGTCGTCCATGCATGGGTTCCAATCACGCCGAGGCTACTGAACTTTTCACAATCTGCGTTTGCGGATATCAAGTATGAACAGTGTCGTTCACCTCGACGAATTTCGGCCCGTACTCATTTAATGTTTTTTATTCTTTCCAATCCGCGGTCGACCTATCTCTTCTCTCAAATCTTCGTTTTTTGTGAATATTCTACAATCTTGAGCTGCTGTGTGATTCGTTCTTTTTAGCTCATTCTGAACCAAGACAACTGAAAGTTAAACGAAATCAATAAACCATATCCTTAATTAGTCAATTAAGGAACTTTTTAAAATCTATACTGACATGTAGAAATCATATGGTGAGCCACTACGATCATTCAGTGTAATGATTGCAGTGGAGAGCCATCAAGTGCGGTTTCCGGAAAATCAGTGGGGTTAAAGCAAAATATTTGGACCGGTTGTCAATAATTTGGAAGCATTTTGCAGCTCGTTGCTTGACAAAATACTTGCCTTTTCAATGTAATCTCTGTGGAAATGAATACAGATGTTCCATTTATTATGAAATTAGTGCAACTTTCAATGGCTCTCTGAAAATGCCATATATATAGTATATATATCCAGTAATATATATCCTGTTGATTCTTCAATGGACGGGTTCTGAAAGGACTGACCAAACAAACTTGCCAGGTGTTGCAAATGAAGTTATTGTGACGAAAATGCCCTTCCTGGGTACGCCACCTTATTTATTCATAATTCACATATGCGTCTGAGTTCAGATTTTGTGCCTCACAGAAAACGGTGCAACTATCTTTTCAACAAGGAAAGTGGCTCAGGATTTTCTAGAAAGTGGAATATTGCCAGGTGACCTAAGCCAAAGGGGATAAATTTTCTCTGGTGATTTACAAGCGAGGCCTTTGGCTAGTCAAAGCATGACCCGGACAAAATATTGTCCAGTCATTCACGTACTACATATTATGAACTACTCTATAAAGGCGATCCAGTCGTGTTTGTAACGCTTAGTAGCATCTAACCCACATACAAAATATCGAGTCATAGCATTGATTCTTCATTGAACTGGTTCTAAAAGAGCTGTCCATCCAAAAGTCATCCGGTGTTCCAAACAAGGTCATTGTGAGGAAAGTACCCTTCCTGGGTACAAGTATATGAGTGAACTGATAAAAGATTATCGGATACGCTTGCCTGACGAGCAGCAAGAGCCGTGAAATAGCTCATGTGTTTCCAGGGAAATTTTCTCTGATCAATCGTATAATACATATTATGAAATCTATATGTGCTTGCAAAATTCACATCGCCAGTTCAAGCATAAAAGTGAACAGACAGGAGATTATCAGATACATATATATGACGAGCAGCTGCACCACGAAACCGAACATGTGCTACTGGGAAATTTTATCTGATCATCCAAATACTACTTATGATGTAACGCATAACATGGTTTATTCAAGTTTGAGTTTATTAGAGCAACGATACACGAGGATGCATATAATGAGTCATTATGATGTAATTTTGCGCTAAGACACTGCATTACGTTATCGCTTACTGACTTGTGTTCCCAACATGTTTTTATATGAGTTCATTGCAGTAGACACATCTAACGAGCAGCACTTGTTTTAAATTGCATTCAACATTGGTGTCGAATATCCCCAATTACTTGAAGTGTACAAAGAGTAACGGATATAGGTTTAGTAGCGATTTGGTGAATACTCAGTTGTCAACTGAGGTCGTCATTGCTAGGAAGAAACAGGAATGTGTGTCACTATCTGTGATGATATTAGAGCTTTCAAGGTGATGAAAGTTAGTCCAACTACTCCAGTGTCCCGGAGCTTCAATCTGTATTCGTCTCAAAACAGATCTTGCAACCCCAGCCATAGGATAGCCTTCATTCTCTCTTTGCATCAACTAATTCGGTTCTTCCTCTGAGAAAAGATTTACTGGCCGCATCAACAGACAATTATCTGAAGGCATCCGCTAGCATCAACCGGATTTGCGGAATATTAAAGTGTCCAAGTTTATCAATATGTCGGTCGTTTTACACTTTCTGAGGTCAGGCCAAGTGGTTGATGCGAGTGAGGCACTCTGTGTCTTCCATCTCAATCTCAGCTGCCAATCTAAGAGGCTTAGAAGTCTCGTCTTGGTCACCATGGAAGCAATCGGAATCCATCTGTGACTCGCAAACCACTGCAGTAAAAAATGAGTTGATGAGATCACACATTCCAATCATGTTATAGGCAATATCCGGCCATAGAACCGAAAATTGCAATGTGTTTCAGCTTGTATCGTTGACGGAAATTGTGATACCGTTGTTCATTACTAACCGTCGGAAACGAAATAAACCTCTGCCCAAAGTGCATCCGAAACTCGGTTCACTGTACGCAAAACCGTATAAATTGAAACCGTGACAACTTGAAAAGATAGTGAGACAACTTGAAAGGAATGTAAGACAACTTGAAATACTACCCGGAAAACTTGATATGCACTTTGCACTACTGGAACAATCACCGTCCGAAATCTTCACTGTGATTTATATGAAACTGGTCACAAACGTGATTATATCACTTCATTTCCGGCTCACTCGTTTCACCCAATGATAACAACCTAATTATAAGCGACCACTATCCACATTTCGCGCGTTTTTCGATCGGCAAATGAACTTTACCACGTTCATCACCATGGATTTTCAAACAATATCATCAATAAATTGGTGAGTTAGATGTTAATTCTTTATGATTTTGATTTTATTACGATTACACAATAGTGAGTCGCATCATCATCAGTACTCTTCATTTGATTTCGCCGAACAAGGTGCGTGCAGTAAAATGCGTGTTACACTAGCTCCTCCGCCCCCTGTCTCTCGATCTTCTTTAGTTCACTGGTGACAACTACGACACTGCTTGCATATTCTAGTACAACGTGATTTGGACACTCGTTGTTCACATCGGGATACTCCAAATTCTCCCATGTAATGGACGTTCCGTCACACTGTTAGCGGAGTTCAGTTCAGTTCACTCCAGTTCGAGGGTTGTTTTGCAAAACAAACAACGTATGGAGGGAGGAGGTTAGAAGAGTGGGGTGGAATGGACGTTCGATTTTCTTCATCCGAATTCCCAAGGGGTTTGTGCAGGTAATGAATCCGTTCTATTCCTTCTCATTCTGATCGGCTTCCATCGTCCCGTTCTTCTTTGTGCGTGCATACGAATACCTAGGCACAAGCTCCCAAACACACACAGGCGCACACACACACACTTCACACCTATCATAAACATACAAACACACGGTGTGTGGGACAGACTGGAATAGATCGACCGACCAGGTTAGCAGCAATTCATGTTAGAAGAGATTTTAACTCACGACGGGTTGCCGGGACACGGAGATGCTCAGAAAAAAATTGCCTAGGCAGAAACGTTTGTTGGCACCATAATTAAACTGTACTCCGGTCATTTTGCATGTGCATGGCCTTACACAGTTCAAGAAATGTGGGCATTTGTGTTGTCGGTAATAATGATGATGATGATGATGATCCTTCTAGTTATCGTTTTTATGTTGGTTTAGAAAGTTTCAGTTACCGATTCGGCCCATAATGAGGTGCTTTGATTCCCAGATCTGGGCTCCACCCATCCAGCTATCATTACCCTCAGCCTCGAAAGTAATCGGTGGTTTTCTAATAACAAGACATTAACTGGTGTGCCTAATTAATAGACAGTCTTTGATTTATGGGCGGTTAATTCCTCCAACACATCGGCATATTCCAAAGACTATTTCTTAAAAGCGATGAGGTTAGTGTTTATTGCGTTTTATCGAGTGACGCATGCTGTCTCAATTCTCAAAGATTCGGACCTATTTCACCATGATGCGGATTAGTCACCCCCGCATATACTGCGAAACGGAACGGGACTTTGTCAACATTTGCTGCACTGCTTTCATCAATACACATGCCGATAGAGACCATCTTTTATCTTTCTGATTGCTTACGTTTGTACCAGTACACAAATAGGCCCATGAACTAGTACAAAATATTGTGTTTAACACCACGAATTGAACTCTCGCGACTTGATTTAACGAACAGAACTCTTGAGCTGTGGTGACAGAGAAATTTTGTTTTGTTTCGATGCAATACCCCAAAAGGAGTAGAATTTGAGAGATAATAAAGCAAGACATGTAGCGATTTTATGCAGCTCAATACATTCAGTGTAAAATCCTTACAGATTCAGCCCAAGATTCAGGCATTTTCTGGACAGATCACAAATTATGATAAATAGCGAGTAAGCATATTTGCTCATACATGTCTGGGTATTCAGACGAATAATACTATTTGTTTACTGTTGATAATCTCAGAAATGACACGAACCATTTGCACAATTGACGGAACTTATCGCTCCATGAATCTGAAGTCTAACTTCTTCCTACTAGACACTTTTTCACTTGTCTATCTCGCTAATGTGCTGCTTTTTGTCGCCCTGAATACCTTATCTGTGTTGCGTTGTCCGGGAGGCACATCGCAGAACAATAGAAAATTGAGTGACCAGAACGTCCAAAGCCAAACGGTGCCAAACAGACTTTTATTACCTGTGTAGATATATTTATCCTCTCCATCCGTCTGATTGATAAGTCGTTGTGTATTGTGTTCGTTTCCTCTATTTGCAAATAATCCACGCCTAAATATTCCGACAGAAACGATAATTATGCACGTTTTCTTGACGAGTGTGTAAGACGCATTGATTTCCGAATCACAATGATAAATGAAAGCACACAGAATGAATGAAATCTTCACTGGGGGCGANAATCACTCTAAACACAAATTTTCTAGCCACGGGGAGAACAGTTACATATGTATGCGAATTGCTATCTATGCATGACGACAGACATATTAGAATGTTCCTTGTGAAAGGAAGAGATGTCTATCGGTGGTTGTTCTAGTCATGTATGCAACCCAACCGATAATGGTTTCACACTAAATATTTAGTCATTAGGGTAGCAAGATAATTTCTGATTTGCATTTCCAGAAGACACGCCACCCAGAATGTGATGCGGATATCAAAGTCTACACAGAGATTTGTACTTACCTATCGAAAGTCCCTTGTGCTTGGGTTGCGTCGTGAACATTTATTTATGTTTACAATTAAACTAATCCCGTAGTACTTAACTCCTTTCATTATGATTGTCATTGTGTTGCGTAAAATATCGAATAACATTGAGGGAATGTTCCCCTAACAAAATACCACTCAACGATTTAATAGCGGCTATTTTTGGGGCTGTGATTATAGGAAAAGATCTGTAATTACGAACGAGAGTCCATTAGGAGGGGAATAACGAAAGAGTTTGACGCACATGAAAAAGCGTCTCGAATAGCGAAGGTCTTAGGCCAAGCAAGCTGTGAAAACTCCTACTCTCTCTCTCTCGCTCACGCTCTTTCTCTCTCTCTCTCTGAGGAGGTTCGTTAACACCAATGTGGTTTCATTTGGGCGATCAAGCGGGGAAAATTAGGGCCGACATATGCATAAACAGCTTATCACTAACTTGAGGCAAACCTTGGAATAAAGCATGTGTTCCATAGTGAGCAGAATAAAATCATTTGTTTACACCATGGATATTATGTACATGCTCAAAGTATCTGAGATAGTCTTATGTATTGAACAACGCTTGCTTCCGATACCTTCTTTCTCGGCTACTACAGTTACATATGAATTTTAAAATCAGCGTACTGGTCTGATTTTCTGAAATCTGAGATATGTGGTTTGAAAATGAAGGGAGTGAGCTCTACATTGTTGCTTTGTTGCCTTTGTAGTGGTGGCGGTTTGTTAATTTTCTCTGCCGATGGATTTTGTGTATTTATTTATTGTAATCTCGATCCCTGTCTCCGGGTCATGCCCAAGGTCTTCATTGTTTCGGTCAGCTGTGTCAGGTTGACGCGAAGATGAGATAATTGTCCGAAGGAATCACTCTGGAGAAAAAAAGGGCGAGTCAAAATAAGCGAATGTTCACCGAATGTCCAGGTGGACATTTCCAAACCACACAACAACAGCAACCAATATATTCCCCTCATTTTCAAACCGCATATGGCAAAACCGCAATCAACCAATCGTATTCATCATATCAGACCATGAAACTAATCTAATGGTTTCACATTCCATAAATAATCATATCAGTCTGAGGAAGAAGTTACCGGAAGCAAGCTTTGTTTGCTATCATGAGAGGATACTACAATAAATTTAATGTTCGAATACGGATAAATAAAACGGGACGACTGTTTCTTACATGCTAATAATTAGTGGCAGTGTGCATTGCTATCGCTAACAATATTTGAATGGTCAATTTTGGGGTTAGGAGTAGAAATACTCGTCCCTGAGTTATTTATGTTTTCAGCGTAGCTTAAACTGTTAACTCCCCTTTTCCAACCTCATTTGCTATCCACTGAGCCAACCAAATCACTTGCATTGCCAATAACGCCTGAGCAACGACTAATCTTCATTTGGATACTTAGTTTATCGATTTGTGTATCATTTCAAACTACTTCATGGTTCAATTTAAACCACAGTTGAAACAGCCCTGAATATAGAATGAGACAAACCACCTTACTCTCAACAGGGACTACATCGGTTTCTGATATTTTCACGATCGCCCAGGTTTGGTAGATACAAATGTGCAGGGATCATATTCCTTGATATAAGCCCTATACATAACTGATCACCACTGACGCACATCAATCACGTAATTGTAGCAATGAAAAGAACACTGTCTGTTATCAGGTTATGCGAGAAGTTCGTACCCTGGGTGGTCAAATAAATATGCACTGAGTGAAGACAGATTCAAGTAGAGAGAAGTTTTGAGTAAATTGGGGCTGTGGATTGATTACGGTAGTAAGACAACACAAAACTCAAAGTTTGAGTAGATGGCCTTGGATATAGTTCTATAGATTATCATTAACCGACAATCTTGAACATTCGGATTGACCACCAGAAAGTCATCCACCATTGTTGATCGATGTTACTCATCCTCATGTTTTCCCTCAGTTTTGTGCACTTTTGATTAGTTAGTTTGAGTCAAAGAGATCAAATTGATTTCCCTAATTATCCGGTTTACATTCTCACGTGATCCGATAAACCACAAGATCTAAACTGCATTCGTATCTCGATCCAGAATGAATATATAACCGTCATTTGATTTATTACACCTTTATGGATATAATGTGCATTCAAACCAAAAGGTTCAGTCTTGATCTTGGAGTTGACGAAACTCCTGGATTGCGTATCGGAGAGCAAACAGATTCCAAGTGAATGGTGCCAGTCTTGAAGATTTAAAAGAAAGTTGAGAGATCTGCTGATTAACAGCTCAGAGGACCATTTAGAATTCTCATGCGTTCTATGCGCCGTGGATTGTTTGTTGCACGTGAACAATGCCCTGGTGATAGCCACGCTGAATTCAGACGGGATCATGGTTGTGTAGACAACATTTTCACTCTTAAGGAAATGCTGTGACAGACATTTCTTCTGTAAACCTACCTGTCCTATCTTCCTCTATCCAAAAACAGCATTGGACGCAGTTAGCGGCTGTATACTCTGGCGTTGTCTCTCTTATAAGGTATGAACTACAAATGTACTTCAGCATTGAAAACCTTTGTACCAATACTCGATATGTGGTACATTTTTCTCCGAGTGCATTGCAAAAAGTGGTGTTCATCAAAGTTGCTCTCTCTCTCTCTTTGTCTTTGTAACTTTGCTATAGATATGATTCTGAAACCAGTTCTATCCCCATGTGAGGATACCGGTATCTATTTGCTCCCACTTGGCAGGCTATTTGATCTGGTATATGAACAGAACATTCTACTGTTTAAGTGAAGATGAAAGTAAAATGAAAACGTTTATGAATGATTCAAGTACTTGCGTAACCATGCGTTTTGCATCTTCCAAATGGAACTCGTTGCTTCGGGACTAGACTGGTTCAGCTCTCAACGTCAAGGGAAGGAAACAAAAATTCACCTTTTAGGCGGCTAAATGTCACCCACTGGAAGCATCAACGTTGAATTATCAGTGAGCTTGCAGACGAATATTTTTTTGCTAAATTGAGCCATCTGTGGAAGCATCGCAGCATACGGCTAGCTGCGAACGGCTGAGAATATACAGCAGCAGTTAGATCAGTGCTGCTCTACGATGCAGAGGCCTGGGATAAAAATAGACTGCCAGTTTTCAAACAACGCTATTCCACATTGCACGATCGTGGCGGGACAACCGGAAAAGCAATGTTTTAGGGAACCGTAGTCGCCCAATGAAGTAAGTGTTCGGCCGCCATAAAATACGTGCGTTGGGTGATTTGTCAAGCATATTATCAAGTAGACTGCCACGGGGTGCGACAGATATTTAGGTGATGGGTGAGAAAGCGCAATGTTGGTCCAAAGTAGGCCATGGTCGAAAATGTTCACACCTTTCCCAACGCAATTGATGGTTTGAAACATTACACGGTGTTTTTAGTGTCCCAAACGGTGGCCCTCGTGGGCCTACCCAGTATACCAGAGCTCTTCTTTTACCCTGGACATTGCTTTTGACAGACCAACAATCCCTCTATGCCTTCATCTAAACGGGAAATCAAAAGTAAACATCTCCCGAAGCTGCTATACAAGAGTGTATGGCGTTGTTTATTTAAATTGAAAAATTCAGGACTAAACTTTCATGCATTTTTTCTCGTTGTACAGAATACATCGAATCTATTAATTTCCTCGTTTGCACCGGGATTAGTTCTGTGGTGCATTGTTCAGCAGCAGCATTTTGTTTCATAAATCGAGCAATAAACTTCACTGCTCAGTCGCTCAATGGAAAGGTTATCATGCAAATGGGTATCTGGCAGATTTGAAGTTTCTATGGCGATTGTGAAAAGTTCAGTGGCTTCGGTGGGATTCGAACCCACGCATGGACGCCACCTGCTCTTTGTATGCGCACGCTCGACCAGCTGATCTTTTCACATTCAAATTTACCCATCCAACTTACAGAGGCATAGGGCATCCACCAGTCTTCAGAATTCACCGGACTCCGTCGAATGAGCTTCTAAGGCATGGTTAATTGTTCAAATTGTTGTTTTGCAGATTTGAAGTTTATATAACGATTGTGAATCCCACCGAAACCTACAGAGGCTACTGAACTTTTCACAATCGCCATGGAAGGGTTATCGTCGTTCAATATTCCAAAATTCGGACTAGGACACTTTGGCACGGGTCCTGAATAAAATCATTAAATCACGGTTCTTCTTGAGATGTTTTGTTTGATCAGACATTTACTGATTAAACGTCTCTGCGGCTGGCTCTATCAAAAGCCCTGTGAACATCAGGCTCCTGGACTTATTTGACGAAAAGGATTACAAATTTCTACAACGGTTATTGGATGAATATCGATTTGCTTTCTTGTTGATTAGTCCCTCAAGTAATCCTACTCTTGTAAATTTTCTCTTACGATCCGTTTCTTGGTTTTGACTCATATCTCGTCGCTAAAATAGCCTCATCCAACACCAAATTTAGAGCTCATTAATTTTCACTTCTTCTCTCTCACACACACGCGCCATAGCACAGAACACAAATCACCAACGTCACTGACACCAACAGAATATTCTCCAACCGCGTTTGAGAATCGAATGCACAATTTTCAGTATGCCAAAACTAATGTACATTGTGTAAAACGTGAAGTTAGAGCAAAGCATGCGCGATAAATACCCACTGCCTTTCTGAGCGGCTATTACAAGACACGAGTTTCACATTCCAATACAAATTTGAAACTTGATTTTCCCCGTTGCTGCTGCTGACCAGGGCTCGTTTTCGAGGTGCCCTGAGTAGTGGAGCTGCAATCTTGTTAGACAGAATTCCGATCACTGTCCGACCATACGAAAAGTTCAACATGAAGATTGGTAGAAAGCGAAGAGTTGTCAAGGCCGTACTCATGTCTCATTGTTTAATTTGCCTGCAGTCCGGAAGCAATGAATGGCAATTGTCGCTCAAACGTATGTGAACTTTGTCATGCACATCACGGGCTAACTGTAATGGTACTTGCTTTGAAGCTTCGCACAAGTATTGACCGCCAGATGTACGGTACACATTACTTCGAGGTTCAGCTGGTCTGTGTGCCATCGTTTTGGGTAACTACGACTGGTTGTTAAAACTCAATGTCGACCGTTCAGTTTTCCTTTCGATCACTAATTTCCACAATTCTCGACTGGTACTGTATCCTGAAGAACTCCATCCTTCAGTTCCATTCTCAAAATAATGAATAATTCCCGATGATATGATAGTGTAATAGATTTTCACTTGTTGGCAACCGGATTTTACTCTTATCAACCATTAGTCTACATTCCTTCGTACATACACTTCGGTATTCCTCAGCAATTTAGCCGTGGTTGGTTTTATTTTAAAAGTACAAAATACCTGGAATGCTACAACGATACACTACCGGAATCACTGAACTCTCCCTCTCCATTCAAGAATAATGAGTATACAGAGTGGCTACCTGACACCGTGCTTACATCCGGCCTGGTCAGTGGAGATATAGTATATCGTTCCCACGGAAGCTGGATCTCGTCAGTCTTCTTGTTGTTGCTTTGCATCGGACGAAATTCTCCCTGCTTAGCCGGACCAAAATAACACGCCAGAAGCTCCACTTTAGCTTACCGATCAGTTTGTCTACTGACCATGAACTCTACTGGACAAGCTACGTGTATAATCGGGAAATTCCCTCCATGGACACTCAGTGGAATGGAGAAGAATGGAATTTCGGTCCATGTGTATCCATAAACATCCATAGCAATGACCGGTAGCGCTCCATTATCATAAGTGTGCTTTATTCCATGGTAAGATAGTAAACCATTAATTTACTAATGCTCAAACCGTATGTGTTTTATCGGAAAACCTCCTGGTCTCCCTATCCCCAACCAGGAAGAGAACGCATTTCACTGAAATCGAACAGCATTCTAAATAGGTTTACGAAGTAAACATGCAGCTACTACAGATGAATAATGCCCCTGATTGACTGTTAGGAAAGAAATCCAGAGAAACATTGACCCTTCAGGTGCGAGCGATGAAATGAAAGCTATCATCAGCCGCGTACAGAAAGTTTGGTGTTTAACTAATGGTCTTTGTCTCTACATTGAATCCAACTCTCCTTCGCTCCTCTAACTGCGTCACTCATTATCTCTAACGGTTAATCTCATGCGTCTGTATCAAACACAAAGCAGTTGTCCATACCTGGTTGATCATTTCCATACTTATTGTTGGCAGTATCATTTTTATTGTTGTGATAAAATTGGAATGAATTGAGACGACATATTTATGTGTCCGCGAACTTCTTCACACATTTTGTACACCATCAGTTCGAGGAAAGCAGATCGAATGAACCGGAGTGATGTACACGTCATCATGATCATGGTATTCTTGTTTGGAACTATTATTAATGATACACATGAGATTCGTAGGCATTATGAGATTAAATAGCGGAAATGAAATTCAACCAACATCCGGGGGGTGCCATTTTGGTGTTTTATCCTTGTTCACGAATGGTCAGTTTTTTATTACACATTTTCTTGTGATGAACAGCAGACGGGATGGAACCCCATAATCACGAGGACCTGCTTTTCAGTGATGGAAACCGGTAATCTTAGCCCTAGGACTTGGGGTGGTAAACCACATAAGGCCCCGATAGGTTGGGTCTGGTATTGAACCGGACGACAGCAGAGCTGCCTACCACCAAAGTCGGGTGGCGGTGGCGGGGCTCGAACCTCCCTTGCCTCCCTTTCCCATACTGATGGACTCCTGGAGCCGCATCGCACATGAGCAACTGTTGACGGATATCCCGTCAATAAGACAGGCTTCGGCTCTATTGTTGTGTACACTTCCTATTCCACCTGATGTGCGGTACTGCTAGGATTCTGGATTTGCGTCTCTGATACAGAACTGTATAGTAAACTCTGGGAAGCAGTGGTTTCGGGTTTTAAATTTTGGCTGTCCATTTGAATGAATAAGTAGAGAGAAGATTTAAATTTTGAGAGCAATGTAGAGTTAGAATTAGAGAATTCATGTAGACCAAGATCACGAGAATGTTGAGGGGATGGCATGAACGCCACTGATATCGACACTCGATCATATCATCCACTGTCTCTAACCATCGGTCACGTTGGCGCCGGGATTCCTATCTATCGCCCTATAAGACCGAGTCTCCTGGTCAAGGTTTTCACGTCCTCTAATCAGGTCTTAGTTTGACCACCATCGGCTTTTTCCACTCACTGCATGCATCGGCAAACAACGCGCGCCGTGGCCTCCTATTGGCTGGCATACGTAATACATGCCCTAACCAACTCAGCATTGCTTGTCCGGTTTCTCGACATCTCCATCTCCATACTTGCACACGGTAAAGTTGGGAGAGATTAAACGTTTTTTTAGAGTTTATAAACTCCTGATTGTGATTCGAGGAGCTTATCGACTCAGTTGTGAGAAATTTAACCCCACTGTATTTCCGAGTATGTCGGACAGTAGTTTTGGCCACATTCACTTGACTGCTCTCCCAACTATGTCCCTTCTCCGCGATCCCTCCCTTTCTGGGATCATTTTCTTAAACCTGAGCTCTCCGTCAAAATATCGCTTTGAATTATATTGAAACTGAAATTCTCTCCTGTTCCCCTCTATCTTCTGTCTTGTCAGGTGTTTGTTGATCTTCCCGGGATTGTGAACAAAAGCAAATCACGCATGTAAGTCGGTTGGGGTTTTCCCCCCGCCAGAATCTGTTTCGATTTGTCTATGCACAACGCAGTCTCACACGTTGTCACTGAATTTTCTTGTCCTAGGTTCAATTTGGACAAAGCGTTTATGCGCGATCCACATTCTGCTACATTCGAGTCGGATCTGAGTGAGTTTGCTTGTTTGATGC
>UZAN01049990.1:6424-21153 GCA_900618425.1 Echinostoma caproni
TCAAGAGAGAATGGAGGCGTACACTGAGTTGTAGAATATATATATATATATATATACATGTATATACTCAATCTTCTACTATGTCGTACTCTTCGGGAATTTGAAAAAGTAGATAAACTCCAGGAAATGCGACATAGCATGTTAGTCATTAGTAAATACTATTAAGTAGTATAAAAAATTGGTTGGGAGTTTTATGACAAAATTAACCGGATCATTGGAAAGCACGTTACTTCCGTTACTTGTTTCCAACGTTTATAATTAATTACTCTTTAGTTGTTACGGAATTAAGATGTACCGTCCTGCGTATCCTTTATGTATCCAAGATACTGAAATCTTTTACGATGACCTCAGCTTAATATTGGTACGTTGCATCTGGTATGCAGCCGTTTTCCAGTTTCATGTGTCTGATTATAGCGAAACTACCTACCTTTCTTCAGTAGATTTTTTTCTAACGCAATTATTGCATAATAATTCCAGATATTTCTCGATATAAGCAAGAATAAACCAGGTCAAACACGGGACAAAAAATCGCATTCAGCGGAAATTCCGTCAATTAAAATCATTCAAATGTCTGTTCTGGGGTATACTCAGTCTTTCTCATACTCCAGAATGATCGTTCGATGTGCAATGTATTTGTGATGTTTTGGTGAAAAATGTGTAGCATTAATTCTTTAGATATCGTTCGCTTTTGTTGTTGCCAGTGCATGTTACAACCGATTGATACATTCGTTATGGTCAATCTCGATAAACGTAAGTGGCGAATTGAGTTCAACACGTGATTCACAAAAGAAAGGGCGCGTCAGACCTGGGTTATGATGACCTTTGGCCACTGACCTGTCTAATTTTACCTGTGCTCTAGCAAGAACAAGTGCGATTATCGTTCATTCACTCACACAGGCGCGTCCGCTAGACAGCGTTTGTCGATCGTTTGGTTCTGACTTCTGACATCTTACTCCACACTCCGGTTACCGAGTCAATCGCGATTATTGTTCACTCGTTTACACGTTAACGCGATAGATCCCATCGACAGACCGAATGGCCGTGGCTTTGGTGACCACTGCCACAAAAATGACCACATTAGAGTGCTCCACAGATTTGCGGGGAAAAAATCTTCAATTTGAAACGAAGTGATTTCTTTTTCAAAAAGACGTTCATCAGTAGACGCAGTGAGTAAAGTCTCCAATCAGATTGCAGTTATCCTCTAGTGGCTGCATTAATGGCTGATTCAATGTGGGTTTCAACCCAACTTTTATGAAAGTATCAATCAGTACGTGCGGATGCACAGACACCCAAGCTTTCTTGATCAGATGCATGCCCATGAAGATGTTCACTTCGGATTTCATGCTACGTCGCTCATCTTCGATCAGAGACAAAACATATTTCAGTACATGTTTCCCGAAACGAACATCTGAAAGACGAAATCACACCCTGATCCACTGGTTGTAACATTGAAGAACAGTTTGGAGGCAGCCGTACTGATTTGCAAACTGCTGAATACTGCATTGTTATGACAAGGGACGTTATCTGTAAATAGTCAAAAAGAGCGTCTTTGAAAAACCATCTTGTGGGTAACATCCGACAGCTAATTTTGAAATGACGCAGAAGTCATCCATGGATTCTTTGAAGAATTGGATTTATTGGATACAAAACTGTTTTTCCTTTGAGAAGTAATGTTTTTTCTGAGAGCTGCTTGTAATACAAGGCTGGTTCATCTGAATTGAGAATATCACAGTCAGCTTATCAATGGCTCGACTGCGGTTACCCCGCTCGAACCTCACCCACTGCATCTGGTGGTATGACCAAACTTTCACCTTAAACTTGTAAAGCAATGCACATGAGTAGTTCCTTGTCTTTTACTTTATAGGATTGAATAATCCATCTATCTGCCCAAAAGCGGAAACCGATTTTGAAAGCCTTGAGCTCACGATGCTGTATTCTTTGTGCTAACTGAGTTGCCTTCTTACAAATGACGCTCTCCTTCATGCGTAACCCGNCCCGCCGTGCTTTTCAATCATAGCAGTTAACCAAGCCAAGGTTGTCTCATTCACTGTCTTCGAATTTTCGTTGGTTTTCAGGTGACATCTTTCTTGAGATGCTCTAGCGTTTATAAATCGTCCGCTAATGGTTTGATGGGATATAAAACTGCAAACGGTTTTTCTTGAAATACCAAGCGATTCGGTTATGGAGCTCTGAGTTACACTTGGTGGATTTAGCATTCCCAGAACCCTCTGGTCGATAGGCGATCGCATACTTCGAAGTCAAATGACGCTGTCTTCAATTTTTGTCCTCTGTGTCTTCCCCGCACGGACTATTCGATCGGTGAATAGTATCATTCTCCCGTCACACTAGGTGAGATGCCATTGGTTGAGTGCGACATTGCAGGGTTGCTGGTCAATGGCCGTCCTCAACGTCGGTCAACGATCAAGTGAGTAGGTATCAAGAACTGCGACATATCGAGGGGGCAATATTGCATGGCCAGAAACTATATTATTATGCATACGATTGGTTTGGGTTTTCCAAAAGGTGGGAAGATATTGGAAAATGCGACTTCGCAGGAGTGCGGCAAAGTAGGAGATTGACTGTGGATTCATATTTATGTATACAGGTGTTAGACGGTAAAGGTCTTCCTGTTTTTCATCATGAGTTGAAGCCATTACGTGCTTTCTAGTTAAATAAAACCTTTCTGTTTTAGGACATAGGAAAGCAAACAAATGCCATTATGCCTCATTTAATAGAAACCGAATTTCTGATGCATCCAGTATTTTAACCTTATCAAAGTATCAAAAATATGTTTAACCTGACCTTTTTTACGAATATTGTTTATAGTCGTCAAAGACTATCCAAACCCAACATACATACACCCAAAAGGTTGGTGTTTTTGTAAAATGCGCTCCTCCGTACTTTCACAACTTTAACGTCGATACAAATAGTTATGACGAACGTTTAAATTAAAGTCTTCCAGAACTTGAATTTTTAGGGTTGACTCGAGTTGCTGTCTCACCGTTCGTGAAAGTGAGGTTCAGCTACCTCTACTTCGACGACCGTCGATAGAAAATTGACTTCAGTTGGTCGCTTTTTCTACTTAGAGGACCAACTAAAAATGGCTTGAGTGACTCACGTTAAAACGAGCCCTTTTAGATCTACGTATGACGTTTTATTCACGATTAAAGGAACCCGTAAATTTGTCACATTGCTGCCACTTTTGGTTTGTGTTGATGAACCTTTGATTTCATGTGTAAAAGGCAACCATATTCTGCAGTGTTTTTCATTGTCGATAGCTTTAGTTGGGCACATGTCTAAAGGGATGAGTGAACTAGCAACTTTGGGGTTACCTTCGTGCGATCAAAGTGTCTCGGTGGGCAATCTGTAGCCACAATCGAGTTGGAATAGAGAAAACTTGTTGTATCTGTCTAACTAGATGGAAGCAATCACATTAAGGTCCACGTGTGATATATACAGATGATACATAACAAAGTACATTAAATTCTTAGTTTCGATGTCTCTCTTGAGATTCAGTTGACTATACAACTAGTTACCTGAAAACACTGAAGGAACATTGGCTACTTTATTGTCTTTGCTTATTAGCTAAGACTCTGCTTGCAAAACAATAGTTTCTCAAAGTAAATGAAATCGCATTTTTGTCTTAGGAAGTAATTTCCGGAGTTCATATCTTGAACTATGCACGGGAAAAGTACTACTGAATTGTCGCTCCAAGGTGCTTCCTTTAAAGTGAGAAAATGAGCTAATGAACCATGGACAGCTAGCTCATGTAAGGGGGAGGCAGGCTAAAATCCCTAACTTTTCAAAGAAGAAACATGCGAACCGGAGTTAGGAGATTCTTTTCAAAACAGTCACTAATTCTATTTGACTAGCGGATTGATGTGCATTATATCGCCTTACGCGGTGACAACTTATTAGCGAGTCCAAACACGCTGAATCTTATGGCAATTAAGGTCGTTCGTTAGGGTATCTTTTACCCCTTCGAAGTGCAAGTTGTTGGTGCATCATGGGAAGTAATCTTTTCCTGCACTCTTATTGGGTACGTGCACTCTAGAAGTAGTCGAAAAATTTGTCCTTATCGGGAGTTGCATAACAGCTGGTGGAGATATGGGCAAGAAAGTCATATGTATTGCGCAACGATACGCATCTTGTTGCTCTACGGCTACGAAACTTCGAGAAAATTATGTCCAACGACTATTTGTCTTCAAAAAACGTTGCCCGCGTACGGTGGGCGCATCGCATAAAATGTGCCTTAGGGTCAGGTATTCTTCCACTGAGCCAAACCGTTTCAGTGCATCGCCTGGGGTGGCTGGGGCACGTCCTGTGAATAGCTGAGCACCGTCTGCCATACCATGCGCTATTTGCAGACATTGATCCGAGATGAAAGAAAGAGCGAAGTGAGCAGGCTGTCGTAGCATAGAAGGTTAAAAAAATTGCTGTCGGATTTGCCTTCTGTTGGGACTTCCCGGTTCACCGGATGGGGACCCAAGTTCAGTTCGGTTTGTACAACCATTAACCATGCACTATCGTGCGCCGGTTTTGGTTGCGGTCTTTTGGCTGCCCATTTGGATGAACATTAAGAGAAAGGCAGGAAAGGTTGAAAGTAGGATCAAAGAGAAAATTTAGAATTTCAATGGATTAATGTTGGGGACCCAAAGATCCGGATTGTCTTTGGCTGGAGACACTGCGGGATGTGACATCGAACCGAAACCAGTGGCTTGGATGCAACCTTTTCTGTAGGAGATCCCAAAAGTAACAAATAACAAAAAAGTAAAAAGGCATGCAATTACCAAGCAAAAAATATCATCCCCAAAGATGATTATTTTTGGCGCCGTATTTGCTGATGTTATATATATATGTATAGTGGATGCGGACTGTGTGTTTACTGACATTGGTCTCACGAAAGGTATAAATTCTGGAATTCCTGTTATCAGCAAGCCTCTTACGATGCGCCGGGGTTGACAACGGCATGTAGTGGCTTACTTGGATATCTGGGTTCCGTCAAGATCGTTGCGAGTGACGAGTGGCTATTGTCACCAGGGTATCACATAACTGCAGCTTACTCTGCTCTGCTGACCACTGACCCACCACTGTTGTCAAGTGGCATACCTAAATACAAGTTCGAGATATCTGATGCATCCATTTGAAAATCAGTTCAGTATGTAAAGTACACAAGGGTTACAATAATTTTGTTGCGGCGAGACTTGATTTTTTATATATTTTTGTTGAAATAAAAGGTAAATCGATGAAATTTCCTGCTTCGGCTTTCATTCAGTTGCCGTCCATATTCTTAACAATGTTGTTGATCTTGTGGGAGCAGAGTTGATCCAAAAATATAAGTGAGAGGCAACACTTTTTCGCGGAATGTATTTTACAACAGACCTCAGAATTTGAATAGAGAAATGTGGGTTTGTACAATGTGTCCATGATCGATTCACTTCATCTGAACAGGCCCACGTATTGCGGTCAAGGTAGTTTTTAAATTCCGTGAAATAACGGGCGTAAGATGATTATGGTAGTGTCCTAAAAGAGGCATTATAGGCAAACGGATGTCCAATGGCAATCATCGACATATATTCTGTAACCACTTCGAAAGCAGAATAAAGAATAACCACCCCCTCACTCTAATTCAAGCTTTCCCAAAGTTGTCGTACAAAGTTAGTTAGTTAGTTAACAAACAGTTGAACCCTGCCCTCATGTCTAGTGCGCAGTCGATCTGGCTATTGTCTTCAGTATCACTCTGATAACAACAAAACGAGTGAAATGACCAAGGCTCTGGACATTGGTAATCAAAAACCCAATCTATGCGAACAAGGTGAATGATTGGCCACATTAACATTGGATTAATGATTGACCCCCACCCCTTTTAGTTTTTTGTCTGATTGTGTTGTGTTGTCCCCTGTGAGCATAATATTGTTTTCATCTTACGTTTGTTATTTTACTGACTATAAAATCGGGCAGACTACAGTATGGGTTGAGATTATTCAAGATCTATGCGCAGACTATGAGGGTTTGAGCGCCTGCACGAATGCCTATCTTTCCGTGTGTGGCAAACACGTCGTCAAACTGGCCTAGACAGTCTCTTACAAACCTTTTACAGAGGACGGAACGCCTCAGTCAGGTCCACATTGTGCGCTTTGTTTTGTCTAGGTGTTAAATTTGTGCTTTATATTAAGTGAGTCGATTGTTCTGGTGTCGAGCCACACAGGATTCCATTCATACAATGTTTTACCCAGGAATCAGGGGCCGGTATGTACACGGACTGAGATACCAGAATCAAACATTTGGGGAAACTTAAGTCAATCTTAGTTATTGCATGTTACTTACATGAAGGTATCGACTTGAAGATTTATGAACTCCTGACATTGAAACAGCGCAGACGACTGTGAGATCTGTTGTAAAGCAGAGGAGTAATGGTATCAACACTGGGTAGAGGGGTAAAGTTATTTTGAGTAATCAGTCAAAAATCACAAAAAATCGATAAAGATAATACCGTCCGAATAAGAGATGCAATATACAAGATTCGGGACTATTTTTAGTGCTAAAGAGAATCATTGCTGTGATACATTTAGAGGATATTTGAAAATCAAAACCTCGAGATGTTTTGGATTAGCTTATGCAAAAAAGAGAGGGAGTAACTCTAGCAACCATTTATTAATGTATGTGATCCTCCATATCATGCACTGGTGAAATAACTAGCTGAATCAAAAATATTCGTACAAATTAGAATGGCCAAACACTACGTAATTGATATATTCATGTTTGTAACCATGATTCGCGATTTAAACGTGGCCGGTGGGACGATGCTCTCAGTGGTTACAATGTAATACGTCTCCATTTATGTGCAAAACCACCACGCTGACACAGGCTTTCCCTTGGATAATGTCAAACAGCTGCTTTATTCCTGCCCGTGCGATTACGTTTTTCGACGAATAGATGATGTAGCCATGTGATCACCGCTAGGGCTGCTTGTTGCTGATTTGGTTATGGCCAAACTCGAAAACAACCAAATCAAATCATCCAATCAAAATTGTGCGCTATACCCCGATGCGTGAATGATGTTCTTCGTTGTGCTTACAGTGACATTGGAAATAAACAACCTAGTGAGCAAGTTTCCATACAACCCACCAAAACCTAAGATTCGCTTGCGAAATGGAAAGCAACTACAACACACTGATATTTCTAGACGTCTGTGTGTGAGTTCTGGATGAAAGGGCTGCGTACAACGATCAGTGCATAGGAAAATGACTTGGAAAGGTCGATGCATTCGTTTCGTTACCGCTCTGAGTGAGAAAAAACACTTCGGTGTGCTGTTTAGCTTTTAGGCAAAAGGAAACTTTCAAAGAAAGACCAAGTGATTAAGAGCTCTAGGTACTAGGTATTAACTTTGCACAGGAAAAGCGGGTTTCGGGACTCTTATTTGGGCAAAACTAACATCACAAAGAATAACCTGGTCAGAAAAATGCCTTTGATGTTTCTGGAATAATACAGCAGCAGGGTTACATAAAAGAAACCATCCGACCCTATCCGATCGTTAATACAGCAAAGCTCAGTATTTAATTCACGTCAAAGCACTTGATATGTTTTCCACTGTAAGAAAAAAGTGCCCAACTCTACCGTCTCATTCCATGTACGCTCATTTACTTGTTCTTAATGGTTGTCCAAACGGATATGTGTACATTACCCTGCGTAGTCTAACGGTGGAACAGTCAACCATTTGGCCATAACGGTGCATTAGTTTCACACACACATATATATATATATCATAATTTATTGCCCGGAGTGCAAACACTTAAAACCAGATTTTTGGTCATTATTCTTTCCGTTTCTCTTGTGATTCGAGGGACTGTTCCGATGATATTTTTCTGATCATTGGTCTGTTTGATAATCCAACCAAGTGCTATTTGTCTTCCATCCCTAAGTTTTGCATCCCAACTCCGTTTGTTCTTGTTGTTACGTTGGCGTCATGCTTAGTCGAAAACCGGTGATATATATATATATATATCGTGTGCTTCCCGGGAAATTTTGTCGAGTCACGGGCGGTGGTGGCCCGGTGGTAACGTCACCAATTATCACCCCGGAGGACGAGTGTTCGAATCCCACCACCACCGCCTGACTTTCCCCATTTGTGTGTTGTATGGCAGCCCTCTGATTGGCCATTTCCCCCTTCCTGAAAATTGTATCTTTGTATATTCAATCAAAAGGAAGTAAAATGAAAAAGAAAAATAGAAAAGAAAGAAATGTATCTATATGTAATCCTGAAAATAACTTCGAGTTGTGTGCGTTATTCCACGCTAGATCGCGATGATTTTCAATTGTCCGGTTTTTCATGGCTATCTAAATCAAATCGGTTTATTGTTACGAGAAAGTTGCAAATTTTGAGCAGTCAGTTTGTTCCAATCAAATGTCACAGAAGTTCAACAACACACGCTTACTTCGAGTTGTTTTTACAGCCTATCTTGGTTGTAAAATCATTTATCGATCGAATCCGTGAATATCTATAGCAAACTTTATTCCGTTTATTACGTTTGTTGTGTCTCTGCATCTCATTTTTGACCGGCTGCGTCGAAAAGTGCGTCGTTGGACAGCAAAAACGTTCCCGAGTTCAAGGCTGCCGAGCTGCGAGAAACGACTTTGTGGCTGTGAATTGCGAAAATTCCGCTCCAGTTTCTGTAAACAGACACTCACGCAAGCATCATTTAAATCAAGCAGCCCTGTGCGCAGATCATGCAAATTATTATTCATTCGAGCTTCCCACTCGAGTTATTAATTTTTACGAAATAGGCTTTGGTCTCGCGTGGCCTCCGATTTGGGGCTAACTGGCACAATCCACTTCGTCGAATTTGGTAACCATCTTCAGAGATGCCCAAGAGTAACTCCTCACCAAGACGCACTATACCGGTCCTCTACGATATTTTGTGACAAGAACGAGGATTGATTTTAAATGTGGTTCTTGTCTTGGAGAAAGCAGCATATTTTGCAGTTAAAATATTCCGAAAGACTGGGCTCTTCGAAATCAATTTTCAGTAGAAATCAACTTTTGGTAATAAATATCTGCTTCTTTGTTTGGTATTTGAGTATACAAATGTGAAAAAGCTGCTTGAGGAAATACAGAAATGCAGCAACTATTTTCCGATGATGGGTTTCGAACTCATGATCTCTCTGGTGGTTAATTCGATGACCTTGGTCACCACGGTCACTGCCACTTACACAGCATTCNTGAAAAGATTGAAAGTTTAGAAACAAATTTGAAATTTTTTTTACATCAATAGTGATATAATAATAATAGTTGTGTTTTTGTTTGTTTCTTGTTTGCATATACCATACGTATTTAGTCAGTACTTCGGAAGCCCTTCCAGTGTCAGTTGGAGGCTAATAAACTGCAAGTAGAAGGGCAGGATAGCTGTGATGGAGATGGTGTACACGGGCTATGAGATAACGCGTGGCCGACCTCTGGTGTGATTGAGATTGGATGTTTAAATGGTCTAGATTTAACCAACATTTGAGTTCTTTTTATTGATTGATTTGAGCTTACCTTCATTCAGACTTCACGCATCGTCCTTAGGTGGAGTCTGAAGGATGATCCGTTTCAGTCCATAGTATTCATCCTGCACCACTTCTCCAAAAACGCATTGAGTTAAATGTGAATTGAAAGTCTGTTGCGGGAGGTCTAATTGGGGTCGTATATCCGATCTTGCAAGGAAGACTTGGTTTGATGAGAGGTATACGATGGGAGTGATCAAATGGTATAGTGTGTCTTTCTCCCTTATTGTTTAGCTAAAACACACGAGTGACTATGTCTGAAGACAAAATCTAAACAAAATGGAATTGATAATTTTGATCAAGCTTTGTGTGAACTGGTTGGCACAGTGATCAAAACCACGTCTTCTATGTACTGGGTTGGAAGGTCGAATTTCGTACGGGACCGTAGACATGCACCACTGCTAACCTCTAATGAATACAAAATTTAGTCTGGTGCTTCTCTAGTGTTTTTGGTTGACCGAATGAACTGAAGATTTTGCGTAATGATGGAGCAAGACGGATGGTTAGTCTCAGTCAGCGTCACTAATCGTACCCCACTTCCCACAAGGGGCTAGGAGTAATACACGTATTATTCTCGTGGCATACTACACGTGTATCATTTTTCACGTTATATTATTATTGTTATTATATTGCATTATTATTATGTGTAGTATGATTAGTCATTGAATAGTAGAGTCCCATTATAAAAAAGGAAAGAAATAACATACTGTTGAGTTTTTGCAGCACTATGCTCTGGTAAGCCTGAATATTTGGATGCTGAATTGTACATCAGTTCAATCCTGTCGTGTTGTCTAGGAGCTATTTCACGACACTCATCACATTTTCAAAAGGTTTGTGTTTATACATTGAATCTCACGGTCGACATATCTTATACTTTGGGTGAGATCATTTCCTATCCGTTAAACTGTGGACTTAACCTATAAAACTTGAAGTGGGGAGCCCTGAAAAGTTCGATTTGAAGAATGGTGGTTTTGTGCAAAACAAGAAATGACAGGTCTGCCTCATTTTACAATTTCAACCCACAGCTACTTGTGAGTAGTGGCGTCGGATAAGTGTTGTTAATTTCTACCGATCGTCTGGCAGGCTTCATCTTTACATACAAAGTTGGCAGTTCATCCAATCAAAAAAGTTACTTGAATGTCTATAGGAAAAACCCAACTCTGTTTGACTTGGTCACTCAGATGCTGTTGCACTTCTTTTTTGGCACCAGGTATCTGACCGTGATTGAATTCCCGCTCACACCAACTTCCACTCTTTATTTTTCCCATTTGTTCTCATCCGTTACACCCTGTACTTCTTCGTTCTTTTGTTGGTGGTTTTGTTCGCTCAAAGGCAGAATGATCTGAATTCACGATAGGCAGTGGTAGAGCCCACAGATAAAATCGGTGACATGCATCCGTGGTGGTCAAACACATTGCAGCATGAGACTACGATTACCTAATGCTCACTCACTTGATCGATCATAGTGCATCAATCAGTACATGAAAATATAACTGTATCATCTCGCTAAAACGACTGACAGTCATCAAAGTGGACCCTTGCAAAATCAGTAAGTTTGTCAACATAGTTAGAGTCACTTTCAAAACCACCATACTGTTGAATGGGATGACGGTTGTCTTGAATCACGACCTGAAAGTTTACTTTTCAAGTCCCGGTTGGGACACGAAAATTGTACCCACCTTGTGATGAGTCTCAACAAGAACAAAAGAACTGTTCAGATTTTCTTAGTCAGCCATCGCAAAAGTGAGGTGTACCGGAACTTTAAATTGAAAATGTCTTTCTACTTCTCTTGTTATTTATCTAATAAATATAAAAATGTACAGTCAACATTCAGGAAGGGGGCCGCGGCCATACAAAGGCTGTCTGGGAAGAAGTGAAACAAAAAGTACAAGAAAAGCCCCCAATACCGATGAGCTACTCAGCAGTTTAAATGACCTGAATACTCCGATGGGAATTGGCTCGGTGCAATTGATCCGGAACCAAAATTCTGTCCGAGAAGTCTGAAAGTGGCAAAGACAGATATGTTTTCGGTACCTTTCATCAGGCCAATACAGTACACAATCGAACGTGCAGACACAACATGATAATCCGTGATAATCCGCAGTGTAAGTACTCATACAGATATTGTGACGGTTGATGCCGGGGGTGGTGTCCGAATGGATCGGTCATGGATGAGTCAAACTGGGGTGTCTGTTCCACAATCTCACTAACCTTGGGTCAGGGCATCATTAGTGTCTGTTTCTGACATCACAGTATTGGTCCATTTAGTCTGATCGTGGTAGCTTCGACTGTGGACTGAACTCTGTGTCTCACCCCTTTTGATCGATTATATGCTATCCGGTAGATAATCTTGAATAACCCCTTTCGTGTCATTTTATGACCCCTGCGTGGACTGAGATGGCACTAGTCACATTTTTATTGATCTCTTTAGATAGCCCAGCTGGACAGTGTTCTTATAAATCTCTCTGACAATTACCTAGTGTCATGTGAGTAATGAGGGATTTTATTCAATTTCAAAGATGAATTCGTCGTGTACATAGAAAATGAAGCGTGAACTGAAAAGCTAGGAATCACTGGATAGCTGTTTCGATATGATAACGTCTCAGGTTCGATCCCCAGTTGAGTCGACGGATTCGCATTGCTGATGAGACCCAAACAGGTCGAAACAGGTGTAACGAGCTTCCTAGCTTTTGATCTCACGCTTCATTTGCCATAGACACGATGAGTTCACCTTTGAAATTACCTAGTGGTCCTTCCCACTCCACACGAGCAAAAATAAGACTACTCACAAAATGAGATAGATTGACTAGGTAACCTGTATTTGAGTTGTAACTGCAGCATAGGCTTCGTATTAAAAGAGACAGCTTCACAGAAAAGTACCTTTTTCGATGGCGTGGGATATTCGATGAGTTAACGTTTCAACTATCGTATCTGCCTTGAAATCAATTGTTGCGTAAATCCTTTTCTTAGGGGCAGTAGAATAGCAGGGCTGAGAATCAGTCGTAGTTTGCCTTTTGATGCAGCTTTCTGAATAACCGTTTCCCCTTAACGTGTTGCCTATTAGAAGCAGTTCATCCGCATGCTTGTTGGCGGAGCAAATTTGTCTGCCTCCATGGACCAGACCATGCACCACATTTCGTTTCTGTTGCATTGGTAAAAATCTCTGCAAATGAGTGTAGGCTTGTGATATACACCTGTCACAATTCCCCCAACTGATTTTCTTTGTAGAAGCAAGTCCACAAACGGGAATGAATCAGCATTCTCTAGTTCCATGGTGAAGTGGAGATTCGGATGAGATTCGTATTATACTACTACGGATTATCACGCAATGTGTTGTGTCTATACTTGTTCGATTGTGTGTACGGTGTTGGTCTGATGAGAAGTATAAAAGAACCAGATCTGTCTTTGCCATTTTCACATTTCATCTCTGATATAACATTGGGTATATTTTGTGAGCTAAAAACCTATCAAGCTACATTTTGATTCACTTCGCCCGCAGTGTTTGGGTGCAGTAGATCTTTGTCGAATGTCCTTCTGTCGGATATACGTGGCCTGTGTTCGGTGCTCTTCGGTCATTGAATGTCTGCGAGAGAATAAAATCCTTCGCATTTTTTTCTGATACTCACTCGGGCGGATCATCGTATTTCCATATCGTATGTCTCCTCAGCTTCTTCTTGGTCTCGCGAAGAGAAATACTTGGATGGGGTGTGAATAATGCGTCTCGAAGCAAATCACCATTGTTAGTCCGATCCGGATGAAATTTACGCTCCGGTACTGACCCGATTTTGTATCCGTTGTGTCATCAACGATGTCATGATGATGTGTGTTTTGGATCAGAGAAGGGGATCAAGTTGAATTCAGGTTACTTTTTATCCACGTCCTCTCTCGCCGAACTCTCTCGAGGTATGGATCGAAAGTGATATCGATCGTGAAAATGAACTTTGAATACGTTGGATTCGGTAAAGAAACCGACTTCAATAGTCGGCGTGTGTCATAGAAAAGACATGGGCGATTGCACCCGGGAGCCATGTTTTATTTACACACTGGTTCTGGCCATACTAGCGAATGTCTGGACAATAATCTCGCATTGTCAATTTTCTCTCGTCCAATTCTAATTCCATTCATCCTCAGCAAAAATAACAGCGTGGTCTAGGTTGCTTTTATTCGCTTTGCGTTTGGTTTTTTTGCGTGTTTCTACTCCATTATTCCGATGAGAGTCGCCATGTCGGGTTTAGTTGGAGGACAGAAAACTGCGTTCCGAATTCGCCACATGTGTACTACTCCCCCCGAACCACATGCAGAATATGTTTGTAATTTTAAGTGTTTTTATTGTGATCTTAGCTACTGTTACAATATATTTATGTGTATTATCGGTTCATAGTTAAACATTTTCATCTATCGTATTTTTTTCATAATGGCCAGGTATTTGTTCCAATTTTTGCAATAAACGAAGGTGATAGATTGTAGTTGTAGTGCCGTGCCAAGTCCTCGGTAAACTATTTTGCCGTTTCGCGTATATGTTTATTGTAATTGTAATAATTTCCGTAGGCATAAAGCCTACATTTCAGTGAAATTTATGCAAATTGAAGAGAGAGAAAGAGATCTAAATCCAAAAGCTAATAAAGTCTGTGAAAACCTGTTGTTTGTTAACTAGAATACGTGCTAAAGAGGGTACCTTGGAATTACTATATATGTTTATTCGAGAGAGAACACAACGGTATTGGGATCTAGTTGTTGAATGGGAACAACAGGAAGTTAAATTCGTGTGTGTAACGGGTGTGCGGAATCGATGAGAATCTTATGTGCAAACTTTTCATATGCATTCAAATGACGTTGGCTACCAACTCCTTCAGTGGGATTGAAGAGGCACGGGTAGTGATGGTCAATCCACGTCGAAGCAGTTTAAAATCTTTATTTAAGAGGTTGGGAAAAATAACAGGTGAACAATAAAGTAAAATGTAAAATCAACCTGGTACATGAATTTTGAATTAATTTATTTTTGAATACAAAACGGACGAAGTTTACGGACATGTAAAGGAAGTTGTCGAAGCTAACTGACGATATTTTGAATGCGAGAGGTCCAGTGAATATTAGTATCAATAAAAGCGCTTAGGTATTTGATACAGTTTACCCGGGATACTGGTTCGGAGCCAATCGAAACCGGTTCACTTGGGACAGAAGAGCGT
>UZAN01049991.1:0-10415 GCA_900618425.1 Echinostoma caproni
ATTAGTTCGTTTATTGGAAGAAATGAAGGTGATCAAATAATATGTACAAAGGGAGATTATTGGCTACCTGGGCATCCACCAATTGGATTGCAGCACTGCTTGCATAATCTTGCTTCTGTCTGCATTGTTTAGGATTGGCCGGCACCATCCGCCAATGACGTGTATTCAGAAGCTATGCACGTGCTATTGACGCCAGCATTCAAACTTGATTGATCGCCAATGTCCTGAAACTGTAACGCGCCGCTCCAGGGTAGGCGCCATCGTGTAGGCCTTGATCACCACAACTTTCCTCCCTGAAAAGAGCTTCGTCAAATTGGCTTGCTCATCTGATTGTTCGTCGGAGTGCTGGTGGGGTATCCTCGTCGGTAGACATATTATTATTATTATTTTCTCTTTATGAAGTTATTCAAAATATTCTGTGAGAATCCTATGGGGCATAAGCTTTAGCTTTGTCAAACCGTCCATAATAAAACTTTGACTTCGACTTTGTATTGTCAAAAGTTTATGGAACGTTATATTTATCTGACGAGCACATGCCTCATTTTCAAATATTTCAGTGTTTGAAAATTAACGATTATTTATTGTTTTGATATGTTTATTTAACACTATGAATGCATTTGGTCCACAGCTCAAAATTTCCGGGGTACCAGCATCCGGAATCCAGTCACCAAATCTTCATCCCAATTTGGTAACTCACACGCAAGGTGATTTCGTCTTATCTGTGATGAACATATGGCCTAGCAACCCACAAGGCACTCGAGATAGCTGTTTCGTTTCTTTGGTAGTATTCATCGAAATATTTTGCTCTTGTTGAGAGCCGGACTGTTGACCCCCAGAGTGTGAATGGAAGCACCCTCTTGAATTGTATGACCTTGAGCGCTGTGTGACATTGATTGAACAGTTTCCCGTATTGTTTGGCCATGAATAAATCGGTTCATTTTGAATGAATCGGCACTGATGGGTGACTTGTGAAAACCAAACAGCCAACACATCCGAGTTCTCAATTAAATGTGATTGTTGGATCCCGTTAGTTACAGCGGAGTAGATCGGAGTCAACACGGGTTTCGATTAAAGCTAGAATGGTATAGTTCAAATCGCGGGAATAGGTCTAGTTGGCAGACCATTTCCCATGACTCTAATCCAACCAGTGAAAGAACCATTCCCGTTGTTCAACTTTGAGCCACATTGGAGTGCGATCAAGTGATGGATGCTTGAAGGCATGCGCTTGCTGCTACTGTGTGCTAAAAATTCGATAAGCTAAGAAAAAAGCGTACGACATGTTTGCACTGGATTACTTGAGCACGGAACTCTATCGAAGTGACAGACTTACGGTCAAGCGAATGAGAACTCCTACGTTTTTCTGGCTATTAAGTGTCAGAAATATGCCGTAATAGAGTCTTCAACGGTAAGCTAAAATCAGATACTGAAAGTGTTAATGGACCTAGGTATCTTTGACTAGACTAAACAACAAACACCATTCAGTCTTTCCAGAAGAAATACGCTTCAGCAAAGGTCTTCGTACTGCTCTTGCTGGAAGCAAATGAAAGGTAATGTGTGATCCTCGCTTGACTGAGCGCGAACCATTGAACATTGCGTCAGTTGATGCATTCACATGAAGTTTGATTTGCCAAACATAGTTCAGCATAATCGATTTGATGAAAATTATTTTTATCTATAAACTGTAGCCTGGAGAAAGCCCGGCAGACCATGTGGTTTAGTTCACATGGGTTAATTCCGTTTGATCATCGCACCCGCATTGATTTAAGTTGATCTAATCATACAAGCAACAGAGATGATGAAAGTGCAGGCTGGAAGGGCACATCAGAACAGTGCTTTTGGACAGTAATGCTCGCAGTGGCAAACCCGTTAAATTAACGTGTACGAATCGGGTGATTCAAGTCTATTCGAATCATGTGTTAAACATGGCATTACGTGAAACTCTTCTGTAAGACGGAGGAAGTTATCCAAATCACATGTTCGATCATTTCTTTCACTCTGCTGCACAAACGGAAGTTTCTCATGCATAATGCATTGATAAGCGCACAAGCATTTATTTTTTCGTACATGTTGCGTGGTTTGAGGCAACAATATATCCGATGTTACCACAAATCAAAACCCTTTGGTAAGGGTATGAAAACCCTAACAAAGAGACTGGGTCACATAGGTCTTGTTAGGCTCCCTGGCTGGGGACCTCGGGATAATCGTAATCGATGGTTAGAAACACTGAGTGATATGGCTGGATCTCGCAAACAGTGGCGTTCGTGCATCTCCTCAATTTATTTGCAACTTTAGACCACTGAACTTCCCCATTTTCTGTTCGACTCCACTTTTAACTTTCCTTTCTTCTCCTATTCTTCATCCAAATGGGCGGCCAAAAGACAGCTACCAAAACCGGCGCACGAATATGTGTGGTTGATGGTTGTACAAACTGAACTTTGATGATACTAACAGTGATATCAATTAATTAATTAACGCTAATAATAATTATATTGTTATCTTTTATTATCACTTTTATTGCGTTGCTTCTTCTCTAGAGTGCCTAACCGAGGGACCAACAAAAGTCGTTTGTCCCGTGACACATAAAAGCGAACACAGCTGAACAATACCGACACACATTATGAACAATGTCTGTGAGTCAGGCAAACTATATCGTGTTTGAAATATAAGATACAGAACAAACTTTGGGTAGCAATTAATTTTATCCGAAAGAACTTCACTGGTAGCCGTTTCCTGTTTTGTTATTTTAAGTATGTACAGCAGCGTTTTGTCTATCTTCCATTCAGGTCATAAATTTCGCGCTCCAACTTTGTAGCAAGAATGGTGAAAATCCTGTTCTACAACGCTTACATGTTTGCGCATCTCTCCGCTTACGAGAAAATTAGTTACTTTCTTCTATCACTTTTTAACTACACTGCAAGAATTACTTTTCACAATCACGCTAGTTTACAGAGAGACTCTGAAATATAAAAAGCCTGTCTCATCACATCTGCACATGTTNCGATTGAATACCTTGCACAATGCGGAAACGAGTTGTAACTAGTTTGATAGCTTCATACCTGGACTTTTGTGAACCATCACTGTTCGGTTGTTCTAAGGCAGTATTACGGCTCAGTTGAAAATTACAAACAACCGCTAGCTCGTAAATCACTATACTCTATTTCAGGAACTACCTCCATGGTGTTCTCCCTAAGCAATACTCTCATTGATGGTAGATCGCTTGGACATGCAGTTATAGATAATTTGTAAACCCTCAGAATTAAAATATCCAAAATGTGAATGTGAGATTTTGAACCCACACCCAATGACGGTGCTTGTCTGACGGGGATTTTCGCCGGTGAGGGGTTTTATTGGCTGAAGCCGTCAGAATTGAGGTGATGTATGCAAATGGATAGCCCACCGCTCTCATTGGGGTTGCTAGAACAAGGAGTAGAGTATAATGAATAATAAGTCTTTAGAGATCCGTACTCATGCCAATACATTTAGGTATATATCAGTACTTGTGTGTGCTCATTTGCTGGTTCTCGGTGGAACAATGTGAATAGACCATCGTCCGAACCGATTCCTGAACACCGCCCTGTTTGGCTGAACACCGGACCAATTAAGTCATTCACCAGTGCAGAGCTTTCACACCTAACTGGAACAAATCACACTGTGGGAGTGGTCTAGTCTTTTCGCCCCATGCATAAATTTCGTGGGCGATTATCAGGGCAGGTTTGCCGTCGGATGCTGACCACAACAGAAGCGGTGGGTATTTGTCTGCACAACCCCCCTCTGTATATACCTAGAAACATTTGCTAAAGCTCCCCTGGCCTACCCAGTCCCCCATACACAAATACACGCACCGTATCACAAGGACGCTCGATGATCGGATGGGTGGAAAAACAATTGTGACTGTGATGAATTCTGCTTACTGTCTCATGATTAAACCGTTTCTAGCAACACGTGTTATGATTTTTTCCAATGGTGATATGTCGAAATGTATTGTCATCAATACGAATCTCTCAAAACGACCCTGTTATCCACTCTGTTGTTTTCTTTGAAGTGTGCTCTGTGGCTGTCTCGACGATAGAAGTCTCTTATACTGTTAGTAATACATGTTACTCATAAAACTGGATCATAATCTTATAGTTGGTGCTTTTACATTCTGTTTATATGAACTTCTATGGATCCTGTCAAAAATTATAAGATTCGGTATTGCCGAGTCCATCCCTAACAGGTCAATTGTCAATAACTTACGAGGAATAAAAGTCATTACAAGGCAAGCCGAATCGGATTGCACTTACCTGATAACCCAGGATAAATGGGTATCCCGTAACTAACATGAAGCCATACAATGCAATAATGTAGATAGAATACACGCCTTAGCAACCACGTTAAGCATTGAAATACACGAACTAGAATGCTTGCCCAGATTGTTCAGATCAGTTGTAATGAATGCAAAACGGTGGCAGTAAATTTTATCGGTCAAACCAGTAGGTTACCGAGTAGTCCCCGGTATTCTGTTTACACTCTGATTACCGTGTCTCTTACGACACGCGCGCCCTTCGATTGTCTGCGCTACAGTCCCGAGCTCGCCATCGCGCTGAAATTTATCGCGTTTGTTTCATCAATATCACGATACTACGCGTGACTAGGATCTATAATTATTCTCGTCAGAACATGCTCCGATCGAAAACTGTGAATTCTGTGTCACCCGTTGATTGCTTGTTTGATGAGACCTATAAATGTGCTTGGATGAAAAAACGCAGACGGGCTGGATGGAAGGCTGTACTTACTTGCGCTGTACCGTCATTGGTCAACCCTAACGTTCGTTCGCTGTTCGCGGAAATCTCGGAATTGACTTCCACTCTGAACACACGCAATAATTCCAACACATGTGTGGTATGTGTACAGGAGACCTGGTTGAATCAAGACGTTGATGGTATGCTCCTGTGGATAGATAGCTTTGATTGTTACCAGTAGGATAGGTAACGAAGTAGGAAAAAAAACCGAAGGTGGCGTGGCGATCTACAGCAATGTTTCCTGATGCATCAAGTCAAAAGTGAAATATAACTATTCTGAAAAACACACTGTCTGTTCCTCCGTTTGTTTCCATCCCAAATTTTCCAGTCACAAAAGTACTATCATCACTAATGAGTACATATCTCCTTTGTGCCCTCAAACGGAAATCTCTGCTTTCTTTGGGGATCATTTCAATCATGCAGGCCATCAGCTTCTGTTTGATATACCTGACCTCCCTCGTCCTCCTATCAGAGGTAGTTCCGTGCACACGGGGTGATCACAAACTACCCCAACCTATTTTCTCTCAAACTAATGGCTCGGATTTCCACCACTGACCATTGCTTTCTTTCTTGTTATATCAAAGGTGTACACTTACACCGCTTACCAACCGTTCATAAGTTCTAATCAGATGAAATTTCATAAACTTTTTACCAAGTCACATCTCTTTCCTCAACCGTTTCATTGAGGTTGTTCAGTTATGCTTGGATTATTGTCCATCGCTTTTCAAATTTGTCATTCTGTTCGCTGAAACGATGAAATCTATCTTTCAGTTGTACTGCCGCCTGAAACCCATGTTTGTCTGTGACTTTAGAATTATTTCGTTCTTTTTGAAATCACCGAGGAGGCACAAAGATAGAGCACACAAACCTCGCTGTGCATCGGTTGTTAAGCGCTATTCTGACTTGATCAGGTCTAATATAATGCATCCGAATGCAATCTTCGCCGCCCAAATTCTGTGAAAACAAACAGCACCAGGCCTTTATGGCACGGTAATCTCCTTCTCTGAGGGAAGAACAAAAAACACTCGAATGCTACGGTGGACATCAACAGCCCCAATGCCACTTTCATCCACCGGCCGAATGAGAGCCAGACTACCTCCTTCCTGTGCAATGAATCCGATTCAGTGCCTTTTTCCAATGATGAAATCCTTAAGCTTCTCCAATCCTCCAATCCATGTTCAGCTGCAGACCCTGATTTTCCTCCGACACTTGAAATTTGGAGTAGCTTCCGTAGCCAATATGGAGACATCCCTTGTTAATGAATCCCTGTTTATCCAATCGATTTCTGATTCCTGGCGTCAAGTTATCATTGCTCCAATCTCCAAGTTCCCGTTCTCAACCATTCTTGTTCTATCGCGCCGACCTCTACAGCTCCAAAGCGGACTGAAAAAGCCATCCTGAGTCGCTTGCATTCAATTACCGCCATCCCTTATAACCCCCTCTAGTTTGCCTTTAGACCCGACAGATCTACAGAGAACGCCGTATTCCCCTTAATCCAATTTGTTAGTAGGTCAATGAACGATTCGGTCAAGTCTGTCCGAGGTGTTTTTCTTGACTATTCATCCGCGTTTGACTCTGTTTTTCGATCATCCCTTCTTTACGAACTTAATTCTTTTGACACTCCGAGACAGCTGGTCTCATGGCTTTCTGACTATTTCGCAGAGAGGGCCCAGTGCACTAAATCGGGAAGAAGGATATCAAAACCTGTAGCCAATAATTATGGTGTGCTTCAAGATGCTGTTCTATCTGCTTTCATTAGTGATATTTCGCCTTCCCCCTGCAGACATCCAAAGGCGTGCTGATTACGTCGTTTTGCTTCAGAAAATCTCATCTCGTTCGGAAATCAATTTTTTCACTGAAAATCTATCCCACATTCAACAGTTGCCTAATCAACCGGGTCTTAGTCTTAACACTTCTAGGTGAATAGAGTCTATCTTTAGTCTTTCCCTTTCTTCAGTTCCAGGCTACCCTTAACTGTGAACCTGTGTCTAGAATGACCCCAGTTCAGTACCGGGGTGTCACCAGGTAATCTCCGGTGTTAGATACACATTTACAATTGTATGGCAAAACTGAGACGGCTCTCTTTACAGTTACGCACACTCAGGCAAGCCTGAACCCCACAGTCAGTCCTGTCCTCTTTCGTTCACCAACGCATTTTCCCCATTCTACTCTATTGCTCCCTTGTGGTGTTTCGCAGCCTTTCAAAACAAGAATTCAAAACAATTCGCCGTAGTTTGATGATAATAAGACTTGCATCATTACTCTAAATCGAATCATTATTCAGAGAAAACAGTAATGGTCATATCAACTCGTGTTAAATTTGCCAATAAGATTTTAGACGACCCTGCTGATCTACTGAATAGAGAACTGTCATCTTATTGTTTCCATACATCCACGTGCTCCTCTTTTCGACATCTACTGTCTCATATGATCAATCATAAAAATCTCTCTGTAACCTACTTGACCCAACTGCTAACCAATAGGGAACTAGTAGCAAGTGAATTGCGTCAGAAATTTGTACATGGACCAAACCTCAGCGACAGACTTCACTTATATAAAACTGTACATTTTATAATCACGAAAAATGTCCATTGATTAGGAACAAAATTTGGGCTTACATATGTTTTCGGTGAATACTTTTTTAAGCATTTACAATCACACTTATATGAAATAATTTTTGTTTGACTCTATTGAAATTGTTTCATATAAATCTGTTTGTAAAGGCTTGAAAAGAAATTCACCGAAAAACATATGTTAACCTAAATTAAGTATATTTTGTCTAAACAGTACCCAGAGGACGAATGGAGTTGTGGAAAAGCTCGTTTCCAGTGATTCATAGTCATGCCAAATACATCACAATAAATATGACGCTGTGCATATATAAATTAGTATTCGACTATAAAACATCAAGAGAAAAAACATTTGTTTTGGGAAAGGGAAAATAACCTCATAGGTTATCTGGAGCTAATTTCGTATGACGACATTTTTGAACGTAATGTGAGCATGTGGGCTTTCAGGCATTATACAAATGTAAACAGTATATGCACAAGCAATTGGCAAGTAACGAGAGGGAGAAATTTTAATAATAGCCGTTTGTTCATTGTTACTGGCCATCAATTCGGTAGTATTTTGTCTTTAAAATCATGTTTTCATTCGACCGCAAATGCTCTTTATTACGGAAATTGGGGGACTGAGGTTTTCAAACACGATTAGCTAAATCATCAATTTAGTTTTCATGTGTTCACCAGGGATCCAAGCTTAGATCAATGGTACGCCATACTTGGTGATCTGCTTTTGGACTGGCCCGATTGTGGAGAACAGTTGGTAAATTTGACACACGTGGAAATCCATCCGCAGTATAACCGGTTAACCCGATACGACTACGACGTGGCCCTTGTCAGACTGGCCGCGGAAGCACGGATCGGATCTGCCGTACGACCGATATGTTTACCCCACGAGGAATCAACAAACAGCTCCGATAGAACAACACCAACAACAACAACAAAAACAACAGTGACGATGACGACTATGAACATAACTGACTGTTATGTGGCTGGATGGGGTAGAACTGAAAGTGAGTCAACTTCTACACAACGTGTAATTTGCATCCGCAGAGTAGTTTGACCGGATGATATCAATAACATTGGTACATCGGGATAATTTATAATCCACTAGTTGCTAATGTAGTCAAATTTGATAGAACTCCATAAAAATATTGAACATAGTGTAGTACACAGTTTTTACATCCATTCACCATGCACTTTCGTGCGCCGCTTTTGGTTACTGTCTTTTAGTCGAGAATTTGGATAAAAGAGCAGAATGACGACTAGAATGTTGAGAGTAAATTCAAGCGGAGGATGGAAAATTCATATAGACTGGGACTTCAAGCATATTGAGTAGATGCGCGAGCACCACTGTTTGCGACACAGCCTTATCATTCATTGGCTAACCACCGGTGGCCATAATCTCGGGGTCCCCATCCAGAGAGACTGACAGGACCTATGTGACCGAGTCTCTTGGTCAGTGTTTAAGTTTGACCGACCTTGACATTTTTTCATCCACTGACTGTCTCTGCAAACATCGATTGCCATGGCAACCTATTTGGTGACATGCGTAAAACATGCCCCAGCCAACGTAATCTATGGAGGTCGACCACTTGCCCCAGTGGACGACGGCGATTACCTGAATCTGTACACCTAGCCACAGCATTGCTCGTCCAGTTTCCCCACCAGACGTAGACAGTGGTGTTCGAACATCGATAATCTTTTTTTATCCTGTCCCCGTAGTGGCCAATTCTCTGCACAGCATAGCAGCACTGGTCGAACGGCTGCAGCATACCGCCAAATCTTAATGGACAGCCGAATGTCGTGATGGTGACGCAGAAGTTCCAAGTGGGTAAATACCAAACAAACCTTCTGTATGGGTGCCGAAACTTCTTCCTTAATGAGTCTGCCAGTGAGATAAAGTTGCCCAGGTAGTGAAATATGTCTACTCCCTCTACTACTTCACTACTTAGGGTGAGATTGAGGGTTAGGCCAACCCAATCGTGTATGAACATTTTACACTTTGAAGGGGCAAAACGCATAATATAAATGGATACACATTAACTCGAACTGTCCAGAAACACTTGCAACTTGTCCGGATTCTCATTTAGTTGCACAATGCCGTCTGCATATTCCAGTGTGCCGTCTGGGACCAAATCGATACAGCGATCCCCGCACGAGGATAGGTCAATTTCAAGAATTACATCTATCAGTAAGTTAAACAGAAACGGGAAGGGAAAGAAAGAGGTAAAACCTGATCAACAGCATTTTTCTGAATGATTGTATAGAGAACTTCAACTTCTTTAAAATATTCTACCCAAACGAGTTGACTCAAGAACAGTATTCACGTAGCTGGAACTTGAATACAGACCCAGAAGTGTTTCAGGGTTTTTTGAGCAGTCAGGTAGACACTATTTATTGTAAACTGACGGATCGACAAATGCATACCATCGGACACCTCAAAAGTTTCTGACGCAGAACAGATACTAAAAACTGTTCCGATTAGAAACGGATATTGGAAACAGTACCTCGTTACAGATACTGAACTGGCCCACATTAGTGAAGGAAAATGGAACAGAGAGTGGCGAACAAGATCGTTTTCAGTGACTTGTAGTTATGCCAATACATCATAATAAATACATCCATATATATATATATACACATATATATATACATATATATATATATATATATATATATATACTTCCAGGGAAATTTTGTTTAGTCATTCACATACAACTTCCAATTAAATCTTCTACAAAGACCATCAGGTAACGTTTGATGCGGTTAGTATCATCTAACCCACTTACAAAATATAGAATCATTGATTGATTCTTCAATGAACTGGCTCTGAAAGAGCTGTCTATCCAATGGTCACCCGGTGTCGCAACCAAGGTTGTTGTGACGAAAATACACTTCCTGGGTACAAGTATATGCATGAACTGAAAAAAGATTACCTGATACGCATGCCTGACGACCGGAAGGACTGCGAAACTGGTGCTTCCAGGGGAGTTTTGTTTAGGCATTCACACACACAGTCGACTACTGACTGGAATCCAGTCTAGAAGTAAACGTTCGGCCTTGACACTTA